>CAUYQU010049837.1:0-24911 GCA_963574635.1 Cheracebus regulus
AGAGAGAGAGAGAGAGAGTTTCTGTATACTAGCTATAAATTTAAAAAGTTAACATTGCAGCCCTGAGACTGTCCTTAGAAAGGCCTGCTTGGAAAACTGGACTTTTGCTAACATCTGAATACAACTCTCAGAGTGTCCTCAGTCAACTGTTAACCAATAAAAGTGGCACACTGCATCCTAGAAACTTCATGCAAATAATATGGCTTATGCTGAACACTTGCCTTCCTTCGGGAAGTCTGGACAGACAGAAGGCACTTATGTCACTATCCCCAGTAAAAGCTTTGGGCACTGAGCATCTCCTGGACTTTCCTGGATATAAACATTGCACAAATATTGCTGCGTTTTTTTTTTATCTGAGGAAAGAAAGCACTCTGTGTTATCTCTCATGGCAGAAAGAGAGATAAGAATGCCTGTACATGGATTCCTCCAAAGTCCCTCTGTATCTTTCCCCGCTATGAACATTGATCTCATAAAGCTTAGTCATGAATACAACCATATGCTAAGCCCTGTGAGTCTTCTAGCAAATCTCTGATGATAGTGGTGACCTTAGGGATCCTGCCACAGGTAGAGAAAAATAAGGATGTTCTTTAAAAGCTACAAAAGTACAACCCTGTGAGCATGGGGCACTGGACCGGGCTCATCCTCTAGCCTTAAGTTCCATCATTCCATGTCATGAACTTGCTGCTCTGGAGCATCAACCTGGTTGTAGGTCTCATGCACACAAAAGTGTGGCTAAATTCTGATGCCTTAGCTTTTGCTGCCCCTCTGCCTGGAGCGACTCTCAAGGTCCCAATTCAACCTTGTCTTTTTCCTGCCTCTTTTTCTTCACTTATGTTTTAGCTAAAATGTCACCTCCTCCAGAAAGCCTTCATTAACTCCTAGTTTCTTGTTGGGTGGTTCCACTCTGTGCTCCCACTACTCTACAGATGTCAGTCATTGCCTTCACTGCAACGTATCATAACCTGTTCATAGTCCTCTTCTGCAGCAGGGCATCAAGTCCATAACGACAAGATCAGCATCTCACTCACCTTTGAACCCTAGCATCCAGCCCAGTGATTGTGGTGAACTGGAGAACAACTATATGATTTTTAAAGCAATGTACCTATGACTTTCTATACTCTGTGGATTTAAATTTAATTGCTTTCACATTTCATGCTTTTTCTTTAGCTCCTTTGGTCTAGAGAGAGCCCCAATCTCTAGGGCAAATTTCTGCCATGAGTCACAGGTTACATTAGCTGAATGAGTTCCTACTCTCTGCTTCTGACCCTTCTTCAAGCTATAGAAAATTGAAATTTGTTTGGATTGGAAAAAAGTAACACTGCTCATCAATTTAGCGATTTAATATTCTTCTGCACATAAAGACATCAAATAATTTCTCTTTTGAGTTAAAAGAGAGCATATATTACTATGAATTGAACCACTAAGAAGAACAAAGAGAAGGAGGAGGAGAAAAAGGAGGAGGAAAAAGATTAAGGAGAAGGAAGATAAAGAGAAGGAGGATGAGGAAGAAAGAAAGAAGGAGGAAGAGAAAGAAGAGAAGGAAGGAAAGAAGGGGAGGAGGACAGACAGGGGAGGAGAGGGAAGAGAGGGCGGAAGAGGAAAAGTGAGAGGGACAGAGGAAGGAGGAGGCAAAGAAACATGCTTGATAACACATGGAATGGATGCTAGTTATAATTCCAGATACTTGAACAGCCTGACCAATACTGTTTCAACCTGTTCAAGTAAAATCCTTTGGTCAGTTTTGTTCAGTTTACAGTATTTAAAAGTGTGTGCCTAAATTTACAAAAATAAAACAGATAAGAATATATACATACCAAAGATACATACAAAAGAAAGTTATTTGTGAGGTTAAAACAATAGATGCACATTAATAGATACATTTAAAAATTTTAACAGAACATATATTTTATGTTTTTCTATAAGAAAGAGAAAGAACACAGGGGGTTTATGAAACTGGAGCCACAGCTGAAGCTCAAATAATAAAAGAGACAACTAACAAAAGCATACTTCTTCAAACATCTAAAGATTTTATAATCAGGAATGTTTAATAAAGATAAAGACTTAGTATGTTTGTGATCATGAATACATTTCAAAAAAAGATCATGCAAAAACCAGTTGACCGCCAATAAAAATTTTTTAAATAAGATGTACCACAATTAGTGTACATGAACAATTAGTAATTCATGCAGCTGTAGGGTACACAGAAAGCTAAACATACTTACCTAATGGTACGCTATCTAGATCTGTGTAAATAATAGCAAAAAGGAAACAAAAAGCAATACTCCAATCAAAACAGATCCAATGTTAAAAACTCCCACATAAAACAAGATTATGTATCATTTACATGTAGAATAGATGCCATAGCAAACACTTATACATTGATTTTTAAGGCAGTGAGATACACAGAGTAAAGTAATGAAACTTGGTTAATATTTTAAGTAATTTAGATAACCAATTCAAAAACTTGATTGGTCTTCTTTACCCATAAAAACTAATTGCTTAATAAGGTTAAGTAAGTCATTTTAAGTTGGTAATCATTTATTGGAATGACAATAATTACCTCACAAAAATGTACAATGCAAATTAATGAAAGAATAATTATTAAAAGCATGAGTAAATATAGCATCTATTCAGCCAAGCCATAGAGGAAAGGGATATACTATACCATGTTCAAAAAGTGAAGCCACATGCCATTCATTTAACTAAAATCAAGCGCAAATTACCTTGTAAAGCGTGGCCTAGTAAAGCATCTAGCTCAGGATTTAATTCTGCCTTCTCTTTCAACATATGGAATAAGAGCTGGTTTTGGGTAGCACTGGTTATTTCCGTTTGTTTGAGTCGACCTTCCAGTACTTTAATTTGAGCCTCTTTCTGGGCAGCCTGAAGACCCTGAAACACAACAAAAAATGATCTCAGGTCATACGAAATAGGATCTACCACACAAAGATCTGTATCAAATGGCAACTGAATATGATATATGGGCTTCGATATCAGATAGACCTTGATTCATCCCAGCTCCTCCACTAACTGGCTTAGTGATCATGGACCAGTTCACCTGTCCAAGATGTTATCATCTGGATTCTCAGTTTCCTTATATGCAAAATGAAATCGATAACAATTACTCCTTGGCACACTGTGAAAATTAAGTGAGATGGTGTAAGAACATAAAGAGTCTAACAGTCCCAACATAGAAAAAAAAAGTGAGTCAGAAACCATTATGGCCTCCAACATTTGGGCAGGAGTTTTCTCACAGATGACAAATTAGAGCATTAACAGTCAAAACAAGAGAATGATTAAATTACTTTTTCTTTTCTGATTTGCTTCTGATCTGCAAAGAATCAATGTTAAATTAGTTATAATACCAAATTTGTTTGCATGCTGAGAATTTTTTCCTAATTTTTCCTTTGTTAAAGCAAAAGGAGAATTATTTCTTCTTTAAGTTGTTTATCTGTTCTAATCAACAAGCATAATAGGTGACACACTAATGAAATTGATCTAAATACTTCTCATTCTTCTTGACTCTAAAAAAGGTAAAAGAAATGCTTTCCAATTACAAAGAATCTTCTTCCTTATTACAAAGTGAAGGGTTACTACAGAAACATAAATAAAACTACAGTGAATTAGTCAAAACTTAGGTTTTCAGTAATAGCATGGTTATATCTTACCTTATTGATGGCCATTGACAGGAAGTGATCTAGCAGGTATCGGGCTTCCGTAAGGGTGCAAGCATTAATGACTGCAGTAACATCCAATGTCTCGCCTTCTTCCTGTATAAAATCAGCATAATATTATGACCATTATTTTGAGCTGAAAGTAGAAGACAAAAGCCTATTGATTCATGTATTTATTTCCTGATATTGGGTTAGCTAATGAGACTGCTCAAAAACAGTGCAATACATGATCCTTACCCCAAGAAACAGAGTTTAGTTGAAAAGATAAGACACATGTAAGCAGTTAAGAATTCAAGACGGGATGTAAAAATGACCCATGTGTTTTATATATGTAAATAACAAATATTACCACACAAGCAGCAGAGAAATCTGAAAAGCAAGCAGGGAGTGGTATACATGTAAAACCTAAGCATCAGATTAAACTAGTAAATAGAAAACACCTTCATATAAAAACTGAAAGTGGTTTGAATGATAAAAAATACAAAAGTACTTTTCATTAAGCCATTACACTTTTTTAAAAAATTACAAACCTTTGCTTCTTCCATCTGCATTATGTTGGCTTGACAATCAGAAATACTGTCATTGATGTAATCTATATTAGCAGTCAAGGACTCCATCTCTTCACTGATATTAGCCACATTTTTATCTCCCTCTCCATTCTCCTTGACTGTCTTCTCTCTTCTTTTTGAAAGTTTCTCTCGTCTTTTTGTGAGTTCCTCCCGTTGCTATTGAGAAAGCAGGTTGGATTTTAAGAAGCTATATTAATCTATTTATATACACAGTACTATCAAAACCCCAAAAAATCTTGGTAAGTGTTAAATTTACCCAGGGAACAAAATTGGAAGAGTAAAATTAACAGTCAGCTAAGGGACAGCATATCTACTCTCTATTTTCCACACCTTGAGGAGTCTATTCATATCTGCCTCCATATTGGAAATGGTCATCTTCTGCATGATGATGTCTGTGACCCTGCGCTCAAGGAGCTGCCACTTCATGCGAGCTGTCTTAGAAATAAACACTCGGCCAGTCAATCCTTTCCTCTGATATTTTTTCCTATAATCATATAAAACAGACAAACATAATTACTTATGCACTTATTTGATTGTGCACTGTCAAATAATAAGCCATTCACAACATTCAGTATTAATGGCCACAAAGATTATGTCAGTAGGAATAGATTTATGTAGACCTAGTTCCATTTGTTGTGGACGTTGGTAAGGCCTGGACTCTAGTCACAGGAATTCTCATTTTCTGCTGGGCTCCTGTCCTTGATGCATCTGTTTCAACAGCAGCTGCACTGGAACCCATGTCCAGAGCAGGGGCATCAGATGAACTCAGCTTCCGAGTAACTTTCCCAGCCACTTTATCTGACATGGGTCTTACTTGCCGACGAAGAGCTGTAACCTGAAATTGCAACAGAGGTTGACTCATTCTCTTAGTCTATAGACATACATCATTTACCTCAAAGTCAGAATGTTTCTTCCAAATAGTCAGCTTGCTTACTGTACCTCTTCAGTTTTGCGACGTAGAACCACTTCTTGGTTTCTTTTTTGGGCTTCCAGAAGTCTAAGTTGATGCTATAAAATAATAATTGAATAAGTGGAAAGAGTAAAGTGAAAGATACAATATTTCCTATTCCTATTCCGACATGAATATATTTCCCCACAACCATGGAAACTATGAATTCTTAACAAACTTGTATACTTTACTACAGGTACAGCTTTTTATTTCAACAAATACAAATAAATACATATACACCCCATCCCTGTTAGAAAAAATAAAAGGTTATCTCGGTGTTACATAATTTTATTATTTGACACATTTGGTGCTTACTATGTGCAAGTACTTTTCTAAATGCTTTACAAATGTTCTTCTTTAATTTTGTTAGACATTTTGTTTTAGTTGCTGTTTGAGGCACAAACAGAAAGAAAGAAAGCTTAGAATATTTACAATAAAGTCATCTTATAATATATACAATAATTATAAACTGTTTTAGACATAGGGAGAATATATATTAATTTTTATTAGTACTTTATAATAACTATGGATCTTATGGTGGATAAAGTAAATGGACAGTAAAACATGTCTGTATTGACTATTAATTTTGTTTCTAGGTACTCTTAAAGAAAAAGATGACTAATTAGGATTACTTCAAGCCATTCTATAGGGATATAATTTAAGACAAAAAATTGGACTAAAAAAGAACTCAAAAGCCCAGAGCAGTGGCTCACACCTGTAATCCCAGCACTTTGGGAAGGTGAGGTGGGAGAATCACTTGAGGTCAGGAGTTCAAGACCAGTCTGGCCAACATGGTGAAATGCTAACCCTACTAAAAATTCAAAATTAGCCAGGCATGGTGGCATGTGCCTGTAATCCCAGCTACTCAGGAGGCTGCGGCGGGAGAATTGCTTGAACCCAGGAGGGGAAGGTTGTAGTGAGCCAAGATTGCACCACTGTACTCCAGCCTGGATGACAGAGCAGCCAGACTCCAGCTCAAAAAAAGAAAGAAAAGAAAAGAAAGAACTTACATCTTAATTCCAGTTCTATCATTTATTCAATTCTGTGATCTTGGGCAAAGTTTAAGAATTAGAGTTCACTACAAATTTTCTAGTACATAAATTATGTTATTTAACAAATAATCCCTCAGTTTGCAAAGTCAAACAGATCATTCATCTTATGTTTATGTATATTCTGTCTTATCAGATGGAAATTATTTGAGAAAAATGACTTTATCTTCTCACAGCCATATCTTAATCGTCTACCAAAATGATTGGTATAAAAGCAAAATTAATGTTTTTTAAATAAATGAATTACCAAAAATTAAAATTATCATATAGTTTGAAACATGTTACTATATTAAATTTCTTCCTATTAAAAATCAAATCTCAAGCTCATTCATATTTTTGTATGGTATATAAATGTCACCCTGAATTTTCTGAGGATTCAGAGATGAATATCACAAGGAACAATTTTAAAAGGAGATTAATATGTATACAAGGCAACAAATAAAAGAGAGAGGGAGTATGAGTGTTAGCTTTATATGTGATTAGTCAGCATTGTGTCTTTATAATAGAACATAGGCATCATGTTATGGAAAGATTCAAAAGTCCATCCCAAGAGTTCAATATTGATCTCCCTATATCTTATATGAATAAGTAATAAATAAGAAGCATATACTGTAAAGAAATTATTCCTGTTATCCAAAGGTTTTTATTAAATACAAAATAAATAGCCAACAAATGGAAAGAACTCAAATGTCTATTAACTGATGAATGGACAAACAAAATGTATTCTATCTATATAATCATTAAAAAAAATGAAGTGCTAATACATGTTATAACATAGCTGAACCTTGAAAACATCGCGTTAAATAAAAGAAGCCAGACACAGCTGGGTGCAGTGGTTCACACCTGCAATTCCAGCCCTTTGGGAGGCCGAGGATGGGGGATCACTTGAGGTCAAGAGTTTGAGACTAGCCTGGCCAACATGGTGCAACCCTGTCTCTACTAAAAATACAAAAATTGGCCAGGCATGATGGTGCATGCATGCAGTCCCAGCTGCTCAGGAGGCTGAGACAGGAGAATGGCTCGAACCCAGGAGGCTGAGGTTGGAGTGAGCCAAGATCATCCATTGCACTCCAGCCTGGGCAATAGAGTGAGACTCTGTCTCAAAAAAAAAAAAAAAAAAAAGCCAGACACAAAAGGCCACATCTGGTATGATTCCATTTAGATGCAATGTCCAAAGAGACTAAATGTAGATTAGTGGCTGCCAGGGGCCAGGGGCAATGGTGAGTGACTATCAATGGGTATAGCGTATCTTCCTGGAATAATAAAAATGTTCTGGAATTAGACAGTGGTGATCATTGCACATTTTTGTTAAATATACTAAAAACATGAATTGTATATTTTTAAAGGTAAATTTTAAGATATGTGAATTATATTTCAACTTTAAAAAAATAGGAAAAAAAAGAATAGGCAATATGTTAGAATGTGCTTCTACTTGATTTCAATAGAAACAAATTGATATAAACAAAATTTTAAATGCCCAGGAATTAACTGTGACAAATACACTGATTATTAAAATACACTGACATCGTAGGAAATAAAAGAAATAAATATAGCAAAAATAGGGGAGTCATCTGGCCAAAATATCCACTTTTCCACCTCATTACCCCTTTGTCTCTATCCCCTTTTCTCTTTACATCCCAAAATAGATTTCCATTTTCTAAAACATTCTGTATGCTCTTATTTTTCCAGGGAGGATTTAGGAAAAGTTAAGCAAGTAAAAAGGAATAACAGCAGAAATGTAACCAATAATAGGGGAAAAAGTGATGGCCTCTTCTTGTTGTTTTCAAAGGGAGAGTCTTGCTATGTTGCTGTTCAGGCTAGTCTAGAACTCCTGGGCTCAAGCAATCCTCCTGCCTTCTGCCTCAGTCTCTCAATGTGCTTACTGGAATTACAGGAGTGAGCCACTGCACCTAGCTTCTTCTTTTAAGAAAAAAAAAATCATAACTATAATTTTTCACCTAAAAGAAATATTCATACTGCCAAAATTTTGGAAAGAACAAGAAAAAACATCAATAACCTATAATCCTAATACAACTACAATTAGCATGTTGAGATACATCCTTTCAATTTTCCCTCACTGTAATCAAGCACACAATTCTTTGAAAAATGACCATACTTTACACTTAATGCATGGTCATTTTTCAGATAGCAATACAGTTTCCAAATTCTAATTTTTAATGGATGAATAAATGGAATGGACCACAATTTCTTTAACCATTTCTCGCACTGTCAGGCATCTTGGTTATTTTTACTTTTTTCATAATTACAAAGAATCCTAAAGTGAAGATTTTGATACATGGCATTTTCCCATATTTTAGGTTATTTTCTTCATCTAAATTCATGGAAGTAGAATCTTGAGTCAAAGCATACAAAAATTTTTACAGTTCTTAGAAAGACCTTTTCTAATAAGGGCTGATCATTACTCTAGGATTATTTTTAAGTACCTCTAGTTATAAAATATTCTTGAAAACCATCCTACTAAACTTGTTATCTTCTATAATACTGCAACTACTTCCTTGGTCACCCTACAGATAACCAGTCATTCTTACTATTTATTTCTATGTCATAATCTGGAAAATAAGCCTTGCATAAAATTTATAATATTACAGTGTTTGTATGAACTCTTATACTGAGTCACTATAATCCCCATACTATAATAAATGACATTTTATAAAATATATGCTTATTTATTGTCCTTAACCTACAATTAGTAGTTATGGTTACCAGAAATTTTTCTTCCATTTATTAAACAATCTCTTTCAATATAACCGAGAGCTAAAATCCACTCACATCTCTTTTACGCTGATCCTTTTTCAACTGAGCAATCTCTCTGTTTCTTCTAGATTCAGTCAGTCTGGCTTTCTCTTGTTCTTCTTTCATTTGTTTCATTAGGCGAACCTAATCAATTAGGTATATACATCTATTGAAATTACTCTGTCACAAAATTCATTAAATCAACGACATATATGGATAAATGGAAGTTCTTAGAATTCCAAATACTTAACATAGAAACACGCAGTTTTGTTGCACATTTAAAATGGTCAATTCTTACATCTGTGGGATTTATATATTTCTAACACAATTATATTAAATTGCTTTGTGTTCTATGTTTTTGTATTCAATGTTCAGTTGTTCTACAACTTGAAATCTTGATACTTAGCTTATTATCAGTAGTTGTGTGACCTTGATCGAATTACTTTAGTTCTCTAGGCTTTGGTTTGCTCATCTATAACATGGAAATAATATTTCCACAGCATTGGATTTTTGCGAAAATTCTACAAGTTAACACCTACACAGCGTTTTAACAGTAACTGGCACTTGAATCCTCAACAACTTAATAAGCACGTAATACCTTTTAGCTACTGTTGTTATTAGCAATACATAACATAATAATCTAATGACAGTCATGTGCCTCATAACATTTACCTCAACAATAAACCACATTTAAGACAGTGGTTTCATAAGATTATAATGAAGCTAAAAAATTCCTATTACTGGGCCAGGCACGGCAGCTCACGCCTGTAATCCTAGCACTTTGGGAGGCCGAGGTGGGTGGATCACCTGAAGTCAAGAGTTTGAGGCCAGCCTGGCCAACATGGTGAAACCTCATCTCTACTAAAAATATAAAAATTATCCAGGCGTGATGGCAGGCACCTGTAATCCTAGCTACTCAGGTGGTTGAGGCAGGAGTATTGCTTGAACCCAAGAGGCAGAAGTTGCAGTGAGCCGAGATCATGCCATTGCACTCCAGCCTGGGCTTCAGAGAGACTCTGTCTCAAAAATAGAATAACATTTTTTAAAAAAAGTCCTATTGCCTAGTGATGTCATAACGTTGTTACATCACAGTACAAAGCATTACACATGTTTGTGGTAGTGCTGATATAAACAAGCCTACTGTGCTGCCAGTCATATTAAGTATAGTACATATAATTACATATAGTCCAAAATACTTGATAATGATAATAAATGACTATACTATTGGTTTATGTATTTCCTATACTATACTTTTTAAATTTATTTTAGACTTGTAAAAAAAAGTTAACTATAAAGCAGCCTCAGGCAAGCCCTTGAGAAGGTATTTAAGAAGAAAGCATTGTTACTATAGGTGACGACAGCTCCATGTGTGTTAATGCTCCCAAAGGCCTTCCAGTGAGACAACATGGGGAGGTGATGAAGTGATTTCTAAATCACTTGCATATCCGCTATTTTAAGAAAACTACATTGGCTTTCATGATAGATGTAAAGAATAATTGATCCCACAACAAAAACAGATAGATCAGGATTCACACACTCTCTTTGGACAAGGGAAGAAAATTAGTGCTTTTCTAAGTATAGGAATGATAACCCTAAATTCAAGACAGTTATTAGCTATTAGGAATGGGGAATATAAACAGGAAGAGATAAACAGAAGGCTTAGTATATATCTGTAATGTTTAATATTTTAAACTAGATTGTGGATACAGTGTTTGTTATGTTATTATCTATGCTTTCTTACATATTTGAAATATTTTATACTTCTGTTAAGCTTGCGTAAGAGTTTTAAGAGAAGAAATATCGATCAATGATTTTCATCTATCCTGAAGAAAGGCTTTGATGAGGAATGACTATCAGAAACAACTTCTAATTGCCAAAGGAAAGTACTCTATTTGGAAGATTGGGTTACCGTTATCAAATATGGAAAGAACCATAATAGTTGTTTATTTTTTGTCCCAAATGACAAAAGCTACTGAACATCAAATGTTAATGGAAAAAATAATCAGTACCTTTGTTTTTTTCATTTCCATCACATCCTGCTGCAATTTCTTCAATTGTTTTTCATATTGAGACTGATTTTTAAGCAACCTTGCATGTTCTTTCTGAGCTGCTTGAAGTCTCTGCAGTTCTTTATTCATGGCTTGGAGTTTCTTTTCATATTCAGACCTAACTTTTTTTGCTTTTTCTTCTGAGTAAGATTCCACTGAGCCTAAATGACCAGAGGATATTTTTATATGTTTTTTTGTGAGACACAGGATTTTATTTCACAGATTTACAGCCCATATGCTAAAAGAAAAGCTATTTCCAAACACCAAAATCTCAGAAGCCCAGGGTGTCTTTTAATCATGCTCTCTTTTATTACCTACTCTTATCATGTTTAACAGTTATTGAAACATATTTATTAATATGCTATTTTAAAATGTCCCCAACATAAGTCAAAACATAAAATCATAAATTTGTATAAAATAAGTAAATAGCCTAGGCAGACATCGGTATAAAAAAACAAAATAAATAACAATATTTAACATTATGAGACAAATTAACATATAATGTGGCCATAAAGTATTTACAGACTACATATAACTTTTAAATAAAAGGCACAAACTTTCACTTGCAAAAAACAAAACAAATAAACAACAAAAAATGGTTTAATATGGCTTCTATTTTTTTTTCTTCTAAAGGAAAAGATAAAAACCCATTTTGAAGATTTAGCTTGAACTTTCATTTGAATTAAATATAAATCTTACCTAAGTTTTGGAGCACTTGGTCTCTCTCAAGCTGAGTGTCCCGAATTTTATGTTGCAGCATCATTAGTTTCTCTTCATACTGCTTTTTCAGAGTCTGCAGTCTTTTCTGGCTGTTTTCTAGTTCATCAATCAGCTTTTGCTTAATTGCAATTTCACAAGTAATGTTTGCCAAGTCTGCTTGGTAATTGGCTATTTATAAAAGAAGAAAATTAAAATCCTGATACTAGGTCAAAATATCAGAATTCTAGCTTTCAAACAAGAGCATAAAAACCATCAACCAGGTATTTTTATTCATTCAATAGTTATTAGAAGTATTTAGTAGTTATTAGAAAAAATTCCTGGATAAACCAAAAACCAAAAGGTGAATGAGAAAAAAAGTGTTCATTTTGATCAGGGACAATAAATACTATTTGTACTAGGTAAGAATGGAACTCACACAATGACTAAATCCAATACGGGAAGTAACTCATTCATTTAGCACATAAGCCTTGGAAGGCAAATGTAGGTCAGCAGTCATAAAGCTGCTTTCATCAAGTATGAAATGGAGAATGTTAAGAGTTTTCTGTCACGGTTTAAGCAACTTTCCAAAATGAATTTTTGCCCTCATATCAAAGGGCAAGTACCTTTTTCATCTGATTCAGAGTCTGATTCATCAGAACTTTCACCCGCATCAATGTCATCTTCCTCTTCCTCCTCCTCTTCTTCTTCATCCTCATGATCACTCACTTCTTGACTTTCTTCCTAAAATGTGATTTGTGAAAATTAATAGCACAATATTGGCAAAACAAACTGACATCCTCATTGAGAGGCTGCTGAAGTACGAAGTACAGAAACATTAAAAAATTCACCTTTCATCAGTATAATCCTTCCAAGATATTAAGATTATTACATAATAATTTTGTCTTGAACCAAAAAGTATTTCATCTCTCATCGTATTCTACCCCTGCCCCACCAAAACAATGCTTTCACAATACACGAGATTGAAAGTTGCCAATATTTTACAGCACATATTTCTGAAGAAACACCTTCAAAGAAATAGATTGAACAGGATGCATCATAAGCAGTTCACTTTTCTACATATAAGTTAGTATGTTATCAGCAACCAAGAACAACCAAATTTGGTTACTAAAACTGACATGTTCATTCTTTCATACTTACCACTTCTAATTCATTGTTTTCTCTTTCTGAAACACCCTTTTCTTCTTTCTTCTCTTGGTCAGTGTCAGTATTATCCTCTTTACCAGCCACGCTATAAAAAGGAACATAAGGGTATAGAGTTAAAGTAGAAAAGAAAATTATTCATTTGTTTCTCTCAGATTTTTAAAAGCCATCAATGATTTGTGAAAACAAACTTTAAATGTTGGTCACTTAACTGAGCAAAACTATTCTAGCTGATGCTTTGGAGAAAAATGGAAATTGCCAATCAATCAATAGTATAACGATGTATATCTTTGTAGAAAAGCTTATTTTCAGAAAACACTGAGGAATAGATTATGTCCTAAAGCATGAGACCTACACAACCCTAAGAACTAGTCACAGTAGCAGCCAATCAACTAGAATGTAAGGTGCCTTAAATTCAAAAGCAATCAAACATTTTTATTTTCTCATCTGAATCCAAAATCTTCTCTCATATAAATACAAAGCTATTTTTAAAATTACATTTTTATTGATGTCCTAATACATTTAAGAGTAAATTTACAGATCCAGATTAAATCTGCCCACAGTAAGCTTGTCTAAACTAGCTATATCCATCATTGTGTTCAGGTCTTCTTCAGGTACTGGCACAGGCTCATTTTTCTTAGGCAGCAAGACTATTTCTCATTATAGTATCACACAATGGGTCTCTGCATACCAAAAACTGAAGTTCAAGCTGCCCTTTGATTGACTAGAAAATTCCAGGATCTGCCATAAGATTCACCTTATAATTGGAAGCTGCCCTCTTCAGTTACCTAGTACCTACAGCCATAGCTACACACAGATGTCAGGGAATTATTATAGTTAAATTAATTAGCCCTGGTGGCCCTGAGGAAAAGGAAGAAGTTTTGTACACCCAAATACCTCTAATTCTTTGTGGGTTTAGCAATCAACTATGTACAGAAATTACACTACTGATCACTAGACTCACATATTAAATTAAGCTAAATAATATTAAGAAAGTTAACTTTAAATAAATCTGCATGTGAACTATTTCCTTTTTTGCTATCGTAGCATTTTCAAATCATTAAAAATCACTTTGGGAGGCCGAGGCGGGCAGATCACAAGATCAGGCTTTCTAGACCAGCCTGGCCAGTATAGTGAAACCCCGTCTCTACTAAAAATACATAAACTAGCCGGGCGTGGTGGCAAGTGCCTGTAATCCCAGCTACTGAGGAGGCTGAGGCAGGAGAATCACTTGAACCCAAGAGGCAGAGGTTGCAGTGAGCTGAGATCACACCACTGAACTCCAGCCTGGGTGACAGAGCAAGACTCTGTCTCAAAAAATAAATGAATGAATGAATAAATAAATAAATAAATCTCAAAAATGCAAGTAAAATTATTCTTCAAGTAAAATTCCTCTAGAAAAAAACTTAAAAACTTTATCAGAATAGCTTCATAACAGCTGTCATTTTTTCATATATGCTTCTATATTCAATAATTTCCCTAATACATGGATTTCTTTTTAGCTTTTAGGCTAAAATCTTAATCTCGTTTAGATCATTTTATAACTATAATTTTAATGATTAACTCTAGGTTTCTATTCTCAGAGATTATTTTTGTATTTAGAGCACTATGAATATAAAACTTTTCTCTTGTAAGCACTTTTCAGAGTTTGCCATTTATGTTTATTTTATTATTTATTTAGTGTCTGTATTTCTCACTAGGCAGTTAGCTTCCTAAGGAAAGAGATCCCGTCTGTTTGCCTCCACATTACGTCCCTAGTATCCAGGGCCTGGCACATAATAAATGTGTAGTAAGTGTTTGTTAAATAAATCAATCCCTGTGACTATGCATGAACACCTCTGTTTGAACATGCCTATGTGCCTCATGTACTAGCTCAGTTGGAGCAGAAGGGTACACTTTGAAAGATGCATAAAGATGCATGGGAGATAGCATATATATGGAGAGAGAAGGAAGTACAAGTAGGAGTACTAATACAACAGTCTTAACTGGAAGTGAATGAAGTAAATTGTAACAGGGTTCCATAAGTGTTGTTAAATAATTTGGATGGAGAAAAATGAGCTTGAAGAAAACTAGGAACCACCTAGAAATAACTTTTATGATAAACAAGAAATAATTGTATGTGATACACTGAATGCCTCTCTTAGGTTGCTTATGATATACTAAGACTGCTAATTTTCCACCATCATGCAGTTCAAGCTGAAAATCTAGAAATAAATTCCCCCTTCATCCAATCATAAATTAAAAGGCCAGCAGCATGTACTCGAACAGTGCTATACTTGAGGTTTAGGTCTAAGGTGTAGGGCTAGGAAAGGACAATTTGTTAAGGAGACATCTCCCAGCAGGTCTCCCAATTCCCTCCCCTATGTAGTCTCCCTTTCTCAACTGTGACTGCTACAAAACACAGTTTTCATTATTGTCCGTTCTTGTGTTACTTCAAGTTCCAATCAAATGCTATTACATTTTACTTAAGTTTATAGCCATACAACTACCTTATTCCAAACATTTGACTCAATATATCCTTCTACTCCCTACTCCAAGTCACTGATATCCAGTTAAACAAATGTTATCTTTCACAACTACATTAACTCATATAAGTCATTCATGCCACTTCTGATGCAGAAAAATCAGCAGTTATAACTTTACATTATTAATTTAAAGGCTTA
This sequence comes from Cheracebus regulus, assembly GCA_963574635.1. NCBI lineage: Eukaryota > Metazoa > Chordata > Mammalia > Primates > Pitheciidae > Cheracebus > Cheracebus regulus. Next base: position 15,564 of record CAUYQU010049837.1, read on the forward strand.
AGCTTTTAAAATAAAAGTTGATAGTTATAATTTTTATCCCTCAAATATTTCAAGTTTTCCTCAGTAAACTGAGGCAAATTGATACCTAAAATAAATATCTAAGAAGCAATGGAAGATATTTAAATTTGTACCTTATATAGAATCAGAATCTTGGGTGCTATAAGGAACATTAGCAATTAACCCTTTCATTTGACAAACAAAAAGGGAACTGTGGCCTGGAGAAATTAATACAGTCAAGAGGACTAAAACCAGTTATCCTGACTCCCAGACCATCTCAAAGTTCAGCTCACAAACTAGAAGTATCTGCATCACCTAGGAGCTTATTACTTATGCATAATCTCAGGCTCCACCTCAGCCCTACTGAATCAGAATCTGCATTTTATAAAAATTCCTATGAGATCTGTATACATGACTATGTTTGAGAAGTTATTCTGTAACCACCAAACCACTCTGCTTTTGCTCTCCTTCAGGGATCATATAAAGTTGGAAGTAAACTCTTTTCACTGACTACATTTAAAGGACTTGAATATTTTAATGGTGATTAAATGCTTCCAAACACAACTTTAATGATGCATCTTATTTTGACCTTTCAGAATAGAAGAAATTTCACAATTGTAATGTCTTAATTTAATTTCATTAATAAACAGGTTGTCCCAAATAAGTATTGCTTAGGTGAGTTATAGTGTGACCTATACAAAATTAAAATTATAGCCTAAGTATAGAACACTTTAGAGAACCTATGGACTTATGGCATATAAGTAAAAAACTTCAGAATACTATATAACATACTAAATATAATTATAAAATATAAATTATAAAATAATTTAAAGAAATAAATTTTAAGCTTTAAGATATTTAAAGTAAGATATTCATTTAACTAATTACATAGTGTAAGGTCTCTTGTTCTTATTTTAAAGTAAAAGATGAATTTCTAAAGTAGGGATTCCAATATAGTTAAATATTACCTTGAAACTAATATATTTTCTTAATCATTTTGACTATGTAATTTGGAGACTTGTTTAGGAAAATCTATGAAGAAAAGTTCAGATAAGATGGAAAATACCACTTGATCTTTGGTTAAATAATTATAATTCTGAATCAGTAAAATGCAAATTTTTACCATAGAGAGATCAAGAATATAATTCTAAATTTTGCTCAAGTTTCAAATAAAAGAAAGCAAATATCCTGTTTTTGATATCCACTTTGAATACATTTTAAAAGCAAAAATTGTTTTTCTATTTCAACCTTAATAATGTCTTATAAATCTTACTTGTGATAAGACCACAGTTTCCTTTTGTTTGTTGTCATTTTAATGTTTTTTTTCCAGTAAAGATTATACCAAATAAAGAAGAGAGAGAAAGAGGCCCACCCATTACTCAGCATGTGCTACAACAAAATGTCATTTTCTGCTCTGCTGACAAGTTTCTGTAAGACAAAGAATTACTGTTTTTTTTTTTTAAGTAAATCAAATGGTGGAGGTTTTAGGGTTATTTTTATCCTATAAAAGGTAAGTCATCATAATTATCAGTTAGTTCTGTAATCACATGAAACTGCCTGAATTTTAATTCAAGTATCTAGTGAAAATTTTATTGTTAAAAAGCACTTTCTTAAAAATGTATTAGTGTTCTTGTTATTTTTATAAAATCATCATTACTTTTAGGAGCACCCCCAGCTTATCTAGTGTGAAACAATCTATAATTCTATAACACATTTCCTTGCGAATGGCAACTAGTATTTAAATGACATTTTAATAAAAAACCTGGGAAATATTCCAACCTTCTTTCTTCTCGATTGCTTTCCTCAAGTTTCTGTAGCCTTCAAAATCACGAGGCACAGTATTGGAAGGCCAAGCCAATGAAGGACAAACCAGACAGTAAAAAGCGAAAGTGATAAGAAGGTAAAAATGATACATGAGCTTGGAGACTTTAAAATAAATTTTAAAAGATATCATCAAAGGACAATACACAGTAAAAAGGCAATACATTTGTATGAATAAAAAGTAAGTAGAAAATCAAGCAGCATTATATCTAAGAAGTGTAGACTATCAGTTGAAATTATGCAGCAGCAAAATGTATAGTTTCAATTTATAAAAGTGACAAGGATTAGGCATAATTTGATGCCATTATTATTTTAGTCTGATCAATTTACTCAGCTTCCCCCCCAAAAAAGATCACCTTCAATAATGTTCTCTTTCTTTTAAACCTTTACAGAAGAACTTTCAATGACATCATTAAAAGAATTTCACAAAGTAATGCCTTTATACCATAATATGAAAATACCACTAATACTACATACTAGGATACTACTTTTAAAAACATACTTTCTGTTTTAATATACTACATATGAATATCACTAAATCTAAAAAAAATCTGATTTCAAAGTTATACATGAAATGGTATTGCAGGCAAATGAATATGGTTGTTATGAAATCTGTGAAAAACTGTAATTTTATTAATTGAAAATAAAATTTTCTATTAGGATTAAAGAGTTTACTAATTATTATAAGCTACTGAAAGGGCATATCTGTAAGCCAATAGTGGCAAAAAAAATTGGTGGAGATAAATGTAGTACTTTCCATTAGTAAGAACGTTTTTTAACAAAAAACATATAAGAAATACTATATGTAAAGGGTTTCAAAAATAAAGAATATTCAATATTAAAACTTAGGGATCTTTACTTAATGGAATGTACTGTATACCAATAACTGTCATGTAGACAAAAAGATAGATGTGCTAGGCTCTAAGTATATGGCAATCCTGAGATAGCACACTTCTGCCCAGAATTCCAAAAATATTTTCCAGAATCATCAATATTTTAGAATGAAGAGACTGAATCAGAGGTATGAGTTATTTCATCAAGCCAGTTTTTTCATTTTAGTTTCATAACATATATGCTCCCATGTGATTCTTATTTATTGGTCTGTGATTATTTTCACATCAACTTATATACCACCATTGTAAGATGAGACTAGCAATCTTTCTGAGAAATTGTCTACAAAGTAATATATATCAGTTATCAAATGGTCCAGTATAGTGATTAGAAACAGGAAAGTAAAGTCACTGCCTAAGAAATCAGTGTAGTTCTAGAGTTTCAACCCAACACCACTAAATGCAAATCAGTGCAGTCTGATTGATGAGTGAAGTTTTTTATACTGTAAGTCATTTAAAGCTAGATATCCAAAAATATGGGATTTAATGTGTGATTGGTAAATTTTCCTCATCCATATACACAAAAAATGCTAAAAACTTTTATATCTATTCTAGGTCTATACTAATGATAATGAACTACAATGGCTCAGCAGATGTGGTTTCCTCATGAAGAACCCAGATTTTCTATTTCAATATAGAGACTTTTGTTAGCTTATAAAAGAAAGCTATATTAAAATATATAGCTAATAAGAGCTAGCAAGTACATAAATTTTAGATGCCTCCTAAATTGCCTTTTTAAAAACCATTACGATCAATATTCAAAAAGACAATGAAGGGACAGAGAAATAAACTAATAATCTAACACCTCTCTATAACTTAGAGGAGTTCAGTTTTTACTTCACTTAGTTCCCCTACAATGCTTCTTCTACAGTTAAAGAGAAAGAATGGCAATTCTTGCCAACCATTCTAACATTTGTGTAACTGAAAGATATGCAACATAGTTTATTCAATTATTAAGAGGACAATAACCTGGTCAATAAGACATTCATAATCTTTGAAACATCCTTATTTTCTTACTATCTAGACCTCTGAATTATTCTACAGCTCAACAGAAAATAAGCACAAAAAGGTAGAATAGCGAACCTTAAAACCTCACATAGTAGCTATTAGTTATAGTTCTGATAAAGACTTTGATGCGAAAGAAGGTGAAACTTTCAAACAGTATTTGTGGTATCCTTCTTAAACACAAATGCAGCTTCTTACATAAAAATGATCTAGTTACCACTCTTCCTATCAACTCCTACATTGTCAGAGGCCCTGTAGCCACTGCAACCAAAAATCTACAACACAAAACAACAAATGAAAAGACACAGAGCTTCCAAAGAATTTGTGAATTCAGTAACAAAGAAAGGAGGCAGCTATGAAAGCCAGGACAGCTTAGAAGAACTGAATCCAAACGTCAAGCAAGCCCCAGACAGGTTTTAGAAACTCACAAACACAGGAAGGTTAAAAAACAAAATCTTTCCTACTCTATCTTTTTTTCATTCGATTATGCTGCCTAAGATATTTTGTTGTATGGATTAATGTATCCTCTTTCAAAATTCCAAACACTCCTAGAAAGGAAGCTTATTGGTTTTCAGTCATTTCCGCTGGAATGAACTCCTTTAGTCAAATGGCTTTGCTTCTGAGTTTGAATTTAAGGAGATCAGAGAATAAAGCAGATAATTTTGAAACTGGGAGCACTTCAGGGTAGGGCAGAATTACATGAGAATTGGCCCATATAAGGAAGGAATGGATCAAGGTAGCATGAGGACATAGGAAGGTCAGTAAGAACGAATGGCTAAAGCAGAAATTCTCATTTTTCCCCCAAAGATTGGCCTACACCCATGAGAGGGAAAGTTTTTTCCCCTTTCTTGCCTTTTCTTGCTCCCTTATGAATTATTCTTACCATACTATAAAATGGGCAGAAGTCATTTCATGTCAGTGAGCTGAAAAATGCGGACACCATATATTTATAACACTTACTAGAAAAAAATTAGTCCAAAGTTTCAAACTATTGATTTTTAATTGAACGTCCTGTATGTGTAAGGTTGAGGCAGACCCACATTTTGCAATGCCCTCTCTGACGAATAAAATAGATAAACATGAAGCATGGAATGCAACTCAACCAGAATTAATGAAGAATCCAAACAGGACTATCAGTTTCCAAGAAGCTCCTGCAGAAGACTGAGAACTAACTTTAGTAAAGCTGCTGTCCTTCTAAACATTTCTGGAATTCTAGGTTTATTGTATGCTTGTTTTGTTTTTCCAACTAGTAGGGAATCTGTTGGCTAAATGAGGGCTTACCTACATTTTAAAAACAGAAATTTATATTGAATACAGTTGAAAGTTATTGGGATCGAAGTATGATGAACAAAACACTTTATCAAACTGAGTAAAACAGAATTGGTTTTCATTTTTTAATCCAAGGGTAAGACATATTCTATTAAATGTTATAAATTTTTATATGTAGCAGTAACAATTTATAAACTGGCTCTAAAAATGCTTATAGTTATATTGTATCGAGCACAAGAAAAATTTTTTAGGCTCACAAATTATATAGGTGTTGTCAGTGTACAAAGGTACACTATAGCATATGTGAAAATGCTCTTAAAAATGTTTTTATATAGTACTCTATAGGTGTATTAATTTTTAGAAATTATTTGTTTTTCTCATTCTAAGCTATCATTCATTTCTTATCTGGCTTGCTCACAAATATTTTATCTCTAAGTGTCTTTTTGTTAGGAAATAAATTTTCTTCACTTAGGTTTTTATGTTTAAATCCAGTTGTTTGGTGAGTATTAGGATTAATATCTACTATTAATTTTATTGTAATAATTATTACAACTACCATAATCACTGAATTAGTCACAATCACTATTAAAATGTCAAAAATAGCCTAGATTTCTATTGGGATCTTTATTTATTTTTCATTAGTCATATTCAACAGGTGATTAAGGAAATATCTCTAAATTTACTTCAAAAGGAAAGAGTGGGATCAGTGGTGACCTTAAAAAATAACCTTTGCTTATACTTACTTATTCATGAATACAAATGACCAAGACCTTTAAAAACTAGTCATACCATTTGACATTTTGACCAGCTACAGAGTGGATTTTACATGTAAGTGACAAGTCATGTGCAAAAGTCTCATGTTAATTCAAGCAGTAAGTTAACATTAGTTTCAATAATCCTATGATCATATTTCAGTTTTAATTGCCCTCCATAAGGGGAGAGCTAATCATTATACATTTCTTAATCCTGCCATAACCAATGATCCATGAAAAACATCTAAGGTATTAATATCTCAAGAATGCAATTTCAATTGCAATGCCTACTAACCATAATGTGCAATTCCTTGTTTTAATTATTCTTTTTAAACTCAAGAACACAAAGCAGAGTTAATTTGAAGAGTTTAAACTTCCAATGACTTTGATCAACTGGGTGTTCCAGGAAGAAATGCCTGACTGCCTAAATACATTTCTAAATAAACTGAACAAAGCAGCAGGTAGGCTAAATGTCTAAAACAATTCTACAAAGCATTCCTCCTGTAACAAACCACATGGCAAGTAAGATGACTTTGCTTTTCCTTTTGAATATCTAGCCAAAAATGTTTAAATTTAATTTGACTGGCATGCTCAAAATATAGTCTCTATAAGTAATTTGACTGCACCATTGAATCAGTGTGCAAACATGTAAAGAATTTATGAGTAACCACTTACACATTACAAGTGGTTAAATTTTCACTTTCTTCCTCTCCTTTGCACCCAGTTGATTTCAGGAGGACATAGTATCAGGATGCAAGGAAGAGAAAGCCTAGAACAGTGGTGAAAAGCTGAGTAACTCCTTGTTGGAAGATTCAAAAAGCCTGAAATAGCAAAAATAATTTTTATATAATCAAATCAGAAGCTCTGCAGAAACCATTTAAGAGACCAAATGACATTAAATGACATTCTGATGGATTAGTTTAGCCTTTAGTTAAACTAATCTAGACAGGGATGAAAATATCCATGAGACTACTTAATTGCATTAGGAAATGGGGAAAAAATGAAAACACTGAGTTGTAATGGTATAGCAAGCTTTGCTAAAAAGCGAAATGAATGGAATGCAAAAGCAGCTATTTAAGAACTAAAATAATTTTTAACAGTAATTTTGTATTGTCATAGTCTAAATAATATTCATTACCATATTATAATTAAACTTATTTTTCTTACATATAAGTAGAGATAAACCATTAAAAAGTATATAGTTGTAATTTCAGCTAACATAGTGATTTATTTCATATGCTAACATACTCATGAGACTATGTATGCTCTTTATAATTGCAAATTAAAATATCCTGAAAAGGAAATAGAGATTCATATAGCAGTGATTTTATAATCCTACCTTTTTTTCTTCCTCTTTTCTTTTCTTTTCAACTTCTCTAAATCTTTCTTTGCTAGGTCTATAATTTCAATGGTTTCTTTGTCTGAGGATAGTATAGTAGGAGAGAAAGTTGATGATCCACTGAAATACGGCGCTCTTGTTGTGGCTCTTGTCAAGTTTTTTCGAAGGTTCTCATTCACTGCTTCACTTTCTAATAATTTTGCCCTAACAAATAAAAATACATTTAAATATGGAGCATTTTTCTCTGTGGATAAAAATACATAATATAAAGCGAACCAAACTACCATTTCCTAAGTGTATTGCTCTGCAGCACTAAGCAAATCTACACTGTTCTGCAACTGTTGCCATCATCCATCTCCAGAAATTTTTCATCTTCCCATACTGGGACTCTATACCTATTGAACTTTAGCTTCCCTGTAGCCCCTCTACTTCAGCTGCTGGCATCCACCATTCTACTTTCTGTCTCTATGAATCTGACTGCTCTAGCAATAAGGCAGGAACATTTTAAATGAGTTAGTCTGCATGCTAAAAAGTTTTCCAAAATGCATTTCAACGTGGCTACAAGATAAGGATTTTTAGAATAAATAAAATTCTCAGAAAATAATAAAAATAATTATAAACTAATGCTCACAAACATTAAAGTTTATGAAATTTTTCAAATTTCCTGACTGAATAATTATAAAATTACAGTCATAATCTGAGTACTCAAAAGAATTCCACATATTCAGAAGCTAGTGTTAATTAGATTACTTGAGCTCTGGCCAGTGGGCATCAGTTGTCCTTGCTTTGTAAAACCATTATTTCAACTTAAAAAATACACAAACATCATGCTCCCCTTAGTTTCAGTTCTTCATTCATCACACAATAATAGCATTTCCAAAACTTTGCAAGGAATAATTTGTCAAATTTGCCCCAAACTGGCTGACAGACATCTGGCTCCTGAATATAGTGTGGGAAAAAACGGTATCTCCAAGGAAACTTGAGTTTGATAATTGAAAAAATTCTTTTGATTGCTCAAGCAGTCCTAATAATGACAGGAGAATAATATACACACTGATCGTAACATGTGAAGACACCAAATGAAATCCTAAAAGAGCCTAGACTCTTGAGACTAAAAGGATTCAGAGAGTCCTCTAGGCCAATTCCCTTATTTCTATTTGATTTAAACCATCAAAAATACAAGTATTTACTTACATATAATAGATTTTCAAGGTTAGTTTGGCACAACAGTGATTGAGACAGAAAAATAGGAAGAAAATACAAGCTATCTCTCTTCTCAGCACTATATTACTAAGCACTTTTGCCGCATGTTCAAATATTTCAGAGAAAGATGCTAGATTATTTGCAACCACTAAGCTCCAGAAGGCATAGTCAGCTCAGTGCTTTTTCATTGCCTACCAAAATTATTCATTCTACTCCTGAAATAGCTTGAGGCAGACCAGGTCTCAGTATGTTGTGCAGGCTGGTCTCAAGCTCCCAGACACAAGTGATCCTCCCACCTCAGCCTCCCAAAGTGTTGGGATTACAGGCATGAGCCACTCCACCTGGTCCTACACATTCTTTAATGAAATTGTTTTATTATAAATGTGATATCATATGTGAGCAGAGCAATTACAGTGTGTTTAGATGGTTAAATAGCTGTGAACAAACTTCTAGGTTAATTAAATGATCTCAAAATTGTTTTAGAGAAAATTCGTATAAAAACTCAAAGTTAAAATTCATGATTATCAAACAATGGAAAAGTGCAAACAATATATTACATTTTTCTATATTTTTAATTTCTAGCGCAAAGCCTGAGTATATAATAATGAATGCTAAGAATGAATGAAAATATAATAAATCAGCTAACAATAATGATCTGTATTTTAATTGGCTTTTTTATAATTATGTAATAAATAATGTGGGTATTTTATTTTAAAATTTGCATTTTTTACCTAATGTTAAATGTCTGCATTTGGTAGGGGCATATCTAATGCTTCTTTGATCCTAGTGTGTGGGGTTCGTTCCCAAGTGAGACCCCTCGGAATTGGGTCTCGCCATATGGTGAGCTTGAGCCCAGACACAGTTTTCCGTTGGAGGCAGTCGAGCTATGGGAAAGCCGGAACTGCAATCAAAGGATATATGAAAATAACTTTACTAGACAATGATGTGATGCCTATGTGGTCTGAGAAGACATTGTGTCTGTTCTTTGTTTTGCTAAGAAAGAGGTGTTTAATTGTGTTAAAAAGCTATTTTCTGTTCCTGTTTTTTATGACTTTGTTTACCCACTATTGTG
>CAUYQU010049838.1:0-33907 GCA_963574635.1 Cheracebus regulus
TGCAATCTAGCCTTCTGACAAAGGGCTAATATCCAGAATCTACAAAAAACTTAAATTTAAATAAAAAATCAACCTCATTAAAAAGTGGGCAAAGGATATGATCAGACACTTCTCAAAAGAAGACATTTATGTGGCCAACAAACATATGAAAGAAAGCTCATCATCACTGGTCATTAGAGAAATGCAAATCAAAACCGCCATGAGATACCATCTCATGACAGTTAGAATGGTGATCATTAAAAAGTCAGGAAACAACAGATGCTGGAGAGGATGTGGAGAAATAGGAATGCTTTTACACTGTTGGTGGGAGTGTAAATTAGTTCAAGTATCATGGAAGAAAGTGTGATTCCTTAAGGATCTAGAACCAAAAATACCACTTGACCCAGCAATCCCATTACTGAGCATATCCCTGAAGGATTAGAAATCATACAATTATAAAGACACATGCACACATATGTTTATTGCAGCACTGTTCACACTTGGAACCAACTCAAATGCCCATCAATGATAGACTGGATAAAGAAAATGTGGCACATATACACCATGGAATACTATGCAGCCATAAAAAGGATGAATTCATGTCCTTTGCAAGGACTTGGATAAAGCTGGAAACCATCATTCTCAGCAAACTAACAGAAGAACAGAAAACCAAACACCGCATGTTCTCACTCATCAGTGGGAGTTGAACAGTGAGAACACATGGACCCAGGGAGGGGAACATCACACACTGGAGGCTGTTGGGGGTAGGGGTTAGAAGAGGCATAGTATTAGGAGAAATACCTAATGTAGATGATGGGTTGATGACTGCAGCAAACCACCATGGCGCATGTATACATATGTAACAAACCTGCATGTTCGGCATATGTATCTCAGAACTTAAAGTATAATAAAATAAAAAGTTCCACCCACAGCCTATTATTAACCATGTGATGTGCCAAACTTATTCACATCTCCTTAAGCATCAGCTTGCTCAATGTAAAGTTATTTAGTTCATGTGAGGATAAATGAGATATTTAGTACAGTGTGATTTTGTAGGAAATACTTAATAAATATTAGCCATTATTATTAAGTCTAATAATAGAAAAGTACTCTGGTTATTGTGAAAATACAGTGGCAGGGAAGATGGTAAGCAAGGAGAGTCAGTATTTAGCACTTGGCAAAAGTCCATTTCCACACTGCCATTTTAATCTTATCTTCTTTTTAATTTGAAGTTCTGTTCCAGTTAGGTTGCTCAGCACACAACTTGTGCACTCTCCATAAGGTATTTACTGAAACCTAGCTTTTTTTGTCTGGAAGGTGAGGATGGTGATAAAAATGTCTCTCTCAAAAAGTTATCATAAGGATAAAGTGAGAGGATATAGAAGTTAAATTAAAAACACTATACAACTCTATTATCATGTCTTCTACTATGACTTTGCTCAAATGATCAGTTTTAACTGAAAATGGCTACCTATTCTTGATTGTTGAAACTCTAACCATTACTAAAATCAACCAACCAACCCAAGCAACCAAACAAACAAACCAAAATAAGAAAAGAGAAAACTCTATTTTGTGTTTTCTAACATGGTTCAATTCAAGTTCTTCTACCTCTAAGAAACCCTGATCACCTCATCTCCTTTCTGTTAGGTAAAAATTTTAAGTCATTTTATCACATTGACAACGTATTATAATAATTTATGCTTGTATGTTTCATAACCCTTCTATAACAATTAAAATCATGGGCTGTAATGAAAGACTCTTTGGGTTCAAAACCCAAATCTTTCTCTTAAAAGCCATCTGATTTGGGCAAGTTATTTCAGCTGTATGTGTCTCAACTTTCTTCATAAGGAAAAAGCATATTAACAGTGTCTATTTCATAGGTATAATATGAAGACTAAATGAGTTAAAACAAATGGATTGTCTAGAATAGTCCCTTGCATATAGTTCACCCAATACATAATAAGCCACCAATATTATTATTGGAGACAAAGACTGCCTTTTTCCCGTAAGATGTCAAAAAGTAGTCAGTTTCAAAATTACAAAACTGTAAGATAACTGTAAGATAATGGTTTCTGCAGCCAAAACTGCAGCCAAAACCATTGTTTGAGCAGCCCAAACAATGCTCCAGCCTCTTATAACTTAGTACCTCCCCCATTATTCCAGCAACAGTTCTTTAAGTTCTGGGAATTTCACTGTATCCTCCTAGACAATTCCCCTACCCCACTGCTTGGTCTAATGTGGATCACCTGAGACATGGTAGGATGCAGATAAAGCCATCCGGGCAGGAGACTGATAGAGCTCCAAGTGTGTTTTATTTAAGCAGCATAAACTAGGTTATGCTGGATATGTCTATTCTCTCAATTTTAATGTTGGTATCACAGGTGTTTGTACATGTCTAAACTCATCAAATTGTATACATTAAATACGTGCAGTTCTTTCTATATCAATTATACCTCACTAAAACGCCCATGATTTTTCAGTTTCTTAATTTCAGTTCTTTTGGGTAAATATCCAGAAGTCTTATTTCCAGATTGTTGCTGTTAGTTATTTTTGAAGGAAGAATAATAAAATAAGAAATAACAATAAATGGGGTTTTGATTAGTTCCTATACTCAGTAAAATTATTCCATTTTGGACAAATAATCTAGCGGCCAACTGAAAAAAATACTATTTTCTGATACTTTAAATAGCTATCATGACATTCCCTTCATATCCCCATGGAAACCTTCAAAGCTCTTTCGAATACCCACCGAAAGAAATGAAGTGTAAATTTTAAGCTAACTTTCCGCCTTTAGAGTTTATAATCGCTACAAATTCCTCAATCCTGGTAAGTTAGTCTCTACTTCGGCTTCTTCATGGGAATCCAAGGGGGCTATGCTCCAGTCAGTGAACATGAGTGGGAATTACCTCAATTTCCATCGCTGCTGGACCTCACGAAGATGCTGTCAGGCCGGTAAACTTTCCTGGTACCTTCTGGGCCTAAGACTCCCCAGAGGAAAGCAAAACAAAACAGTCTTTCCCTCCCATCCTGTCTCTTATTCTACAGAACCAACGCCTTCATTGGTTAAGTTCCTACCAGGCTGTGACTAAGAAAGGCAATTTTCTTTAATGGCCTCCAGATCTTTCTCTCCATCTGGGAGGCAATTTAGATGGGGTTACTCTGGTAGAGTAATTTAAGCCAAATTTTTATCTGTCACTAAAAAGTTGCCTTGGTATTTGAATTGATGTGTTTGAGATGGATTTGGTTTCATGCTGTGAACTTAAAATGCCTGTAGATTGCACTACCCAATTCTCTAAAAATAAATGTACCTTATACTCTCCCAGAGGTTTTCCATGGTGTCAAATTTTCCATTTACCTTTGGTAGGTGTTGCACCATCACTCAAAAGGGTTTTGGAGCTTCTGATGTTGAAAAAGAGACTCAGTGGCAAAGTCTTTTTCAATTGACCTCCCTGTTCCCCATCACGTCCAAAGAAAAATAACAGTGCTAAAAGAATTTTTACATCTATAGAAAAATTATTGAAATATTCCATACTGATTAAACTTTACTTCTACCAATTTTGAGGGATAAGGTAGCTTGTTTGTCTCCTGCAAACCAGCATATTATAAGAAGTAGTAATTTTTCACTTAAAATGTAGTGAGGGTGGCAATAGTGGTGGAGAAGGAAGAGGAGAGGAAAGAAGAAACAGATGTCACTTTTAATATCTCCTATTTAGGTTTATATTTTTTTCTGGAATAATAAGAAAATTAGTTTTGAGATTTCTGGGCATGATTGAATGAGTTATGCCTTGAAGATACCAATGAAAATAATTCTTATGAGATTTCATCTGTTTATTTGTTTTCGTATTGATTTGTTCATTCCTTAATTTAATCACAAAATGTTTTAAGTGCTAACTCTGACCCAAACTCTGTATAAGACCCTGGGAAACAGTAGCAAATGATTTTCCTGTCTTCCTCATTCATGACTTATGATTTAATGGTATATATAGATATTAACAAAATGTTAACAAAATGATTACTTGTGATCTATATTAAAAAGGAAATAAACAAGATGCTATAAGAGAATATTGAAAATCTTGGGTAGGAATATAGCAAATACCATCTGGTAGGAATGTTGGTTCATATTTCCTACTTACACAACTCTGAAAGAAACCATCTCTTCATGAAACTAGGAAAGAAATGTTGTTCCTGTGAAGGTGTAGTATCTTAGCAGAATAGAATGTGTAGAGGAATTGCCAATAAAAGCGAAGCAGAAAACTTCCTGGCCTTCCTACATTCCTGAATGTAGTTAATAATGTCCCTGATCATGTCAATTCACTGGCAAGGTTTGGAGATTAACATTTTTAAACATCACATATATCTAGTTGTTGAACTGACTGCAACTTCTAGTGCCTGACTTTTTGCTCTACCCTAGCCTCAAGAGGATTAAGTGAGAATTTATCTCATGCCTTGTTAATGAAAGTCCATTTAAAGTTGTACTTCAACTCTCAAATCAAAATGGCTACTTCTGCTTCTGAGTAATTTAAAAAATCTGTCAAAAGAGAGATTTCCCAAGTCCATTTTGTGGTCAGATTTTGCAGGCAAGTTCCTCAATATCCTGGCCTCTTATTTCTGTAGGAATATGCCCAGAATTTCCAGTACTTTCTTTCTTCATTACCCCCACAACTTTACAGTCAACTACCTAGCATTCCCTTTCTACTCACAGAAGGATAGGCTACAAGTGCAATTTTTGAGCACAGGGTTCCTGGGTTTAGTATTATTATGAATCACAATTCAGAGACACAGAATTTAGACAAACTCGTTAGACAAATTCAGACAAACTTGTTCTAGTTTGTCTCCATACTCTGTATGGTGTGGCAAAACGCTGTTCAAAATGTATAGTTTTATTAAGCACCTAACATGTGCCAAGAATTGTGCTTTTTGTATGGGATGGATAGAGACAAAACTACAACCAGTTACTACTCTCAAAGAATTCAAATGTGAGTGGGAATATAGACTCTCTAAAATGTATTCTTATTGTTGTGTCATATATTTAGTTTTTTTCCTATTTGATTATAAATTCTGTGTCTCTGAATTGTGATTCCTAATAATACTAAACCCAGGAACCCTGTGCTCAATAATTACACGTGTAGCCTATCCTTCTGTGAATTATACTCTTCCCAGATGCATGGAAGTACACCTTTCAGATGCCAATGGTTATCATTCTTTCCTAAAGAATTGATTGTGTGACTGACATTCACTGAGGGCTTGATTCTCTTAGCCTCAGAGCTATAACCCAGTTGCTTGTTGGATTCATTCCAATTCTCTTTCCTCATCCATTTTCCACTCTAGATTTTATTTACCAATGCAGATAAAGTTTATGCTTTACGGAGCTCTTCTAGCTTTACAATTAACTTCTCAAATCCATTTTCCTGTCACTGTTTGTTAATTCACCAACATATTCCTTTATAAAAGTAGAATTCAGAAAATATTATTTATGTTTATTTTCATCTTGTTTTACAAGAATCTTTGTAGATTGCCCTTTGAGACTTGAGTCATTGATCCAAGATCACCTGAGAAACAAAACTTTCTTGGACTTTCTGTTAATAATTCTTTGTGGCTTTTATATTACTTTATAGCAATTTTAACTCTGTGATGGGAACACAGAACACATTAAAATAAAAACAAAGTTAGATGAAGTCACATAAACACATAGAGCTGTAAGCATCCTCAGGGACTATTTGCAAAATCACTCATTTTATGGAGGAAAAAACCTCTGAAACTCAGAGATTTAAGACATTGACTATGGCTACACAAAAACTCAGGAAAAGTTTGGATCAGATCTGAGTTCCCTTATTGTGAATATCTAACTTGCTTTATACATCACCATACGAGGATTTAAATTTACTTTGTGCCATTTATGAGGTATTGTATATGGAAGAATTGGGAAGTAGAAGAGGCGATGTTTAGTTTTGGGTCTGTGGTTAAAATAGAAGAATCCGAGGAGGATCTGTGAAGTGTTTGAAGAATGAAATTTTGGATTTGTATGTTAAAAACAGAAACTATGATGGAAATAACAACCATAAATACTGTTGTATCAAGACCTTATGCCAGTCATAGAGCTAAATATTTAACATATATTATCTTACTTAACTTTTACAAAGTCCTATGTGGTAGGAAACTTTATTAGTCTCATTTCACTGAAGAGGAAACCAACACTGACAGAAAACTTGCCAAGAATTTCTCATCGAGCAAGTGGCATGATCTTGAACATGTACTGAGTCTGTGCTCCTGATTGCTCAGTGAGAGGAAGGGAAGAAAGAGAGCATGTGCATGGACTTCCTGTTTTCAGCCATACAAAATCTGATTGAGTAATGCAATTTGACATCTTCCCAGTTAATCCTTGATTATTCTGATGTTTCTCAATAAAAGGAAGGTGATGGGGGAGATTTGTTGCAGAAATGCCCCATTTTGTAAAAAAAAAATACAATAGTTTGATGCTCTTCTCCTTAGATCTCAGAATTAAAGAATATATCAGAGTCATATAATTAGACAGTCATATACAACCCCTACTTACCTGTCTCTCAGAGGTGGGTGTCTTTTCAAGGCTCAAAATAAAGAATCTATTTTTTTGGTCTAGGCTGAAACAAATATCCCAATTTAACTAAGGAAAAACTTAAAACATTAAATTACTTAGTAAAATATTTAACAGGTTCAGTATATATTCAGAAAGTATAAAAATATAATTTCCTTCAAATGTTTACCATAATTGTGAATTGTTTATATAATATCTGATATATTCTCTTAATTTCTAAGATGGTGGAGGTGCTGTTTGTACTGGGTATATGTCCAGCACTTTCTTCTATTACATAAATATTTAAGAACTTTTCCATATGTCAAGCTCCGTGTTCCAAACATCTTTTAAAAAATGCATGCATTTCTTAAAATTAGAATAGGAATGGAAAGTCGTTTGAGACAAAGACACAATTATAGGCTCTAGTTTCTTTCTAGAAACTTGAAATGCCATGGGTGATGAGTACAAACTCTGATATCTGATACCAAATATATATCATTCTGAATCCCAGACAAGAATTCCATTAAGTTGAAATGAGCTGAACATTCCAATCAAAAGAAAGAGATTATAGAACTTCTCAAGTAGTATTTCCCAACCATGCATTGTCTATAAAAATGGACTTTAAAGATAAAGACAGAAAAAAAGTAAAAGGATAGAACAAAGATATATAACATGCAATTTTTAATTATAAGAAACCTGGACTAGCTATATTAGTATCAGAAAAAGTAGACTTTAGGTAAAGAAATGTTACTAAAGAGAAATAATTTCAAAATTATGAAAGGATTAATTCATTAAGAAGATACAATATTTCTAAATATCATGCACCAAATAGAGCTTCAAAATACATAAACACACGTATTTACCAAAAGTCTTATGCAAAAATATTTACAGAATCTTTATTTATGTACTTCTTTCTCTACTGTATTCTTTTACTTCTTGCTTGCAAATATCAATTTATTAAGTCAATCACTAGTGCTACAACTACAGATGTATAGATACATTTACTACTTAAAATTTGGTTTACTTGTTTTCACTTTTTTTTAGGTTCAGGAGTACATATGCAGTTTTGTTATATAGGCACATTTTATATCACAGGGGTTTGGCATACAGATTGTTTTATTACCCAGAAAATAAGTACAGTACAAATAGGTCGTTTTTCAGTCCTCACCCTCCTGTCACCCTCCACCCTCAAGTAGCCTTCAGTGTCTGTTGTTCCCTTCTTTGTGTCATATATACACAGTGTTTAGCTCCCACTTATAAGTGAGAATGTGTCATATTTGGTTTTCTCTTCCTGTGTTAACTTGCTTAGGATAATGGTCTCCATCTCCACCCATGTTTCTACAAAGGACATGATCTCATCCTTTTTTATAGTTGCATAGTGTTCCATTTTCTTTATTCAGTGTACCAGTAGTGGGCATTTAGGTAGATTCCATGTCTTTGCTATTGTAAATAGTGCTACAGTGAATGAATGCATGCATGAGATTTTATGGTAGAATGATTTACATTCCTTTATGTAGATACCCAATAATGTGATCACTAGATCAAATGGTAATTCTTTTTTCAGTTTTTTGAGAAATCACCAAACTGCTTTCCACAATGGCTGAACTAATTTACATTCCCACCAGCAGTGTATAAACATTACCTTTGCTCCACAACCTTGTCAGAATCTGTAATTTTTTGTCTTTTTAATAAAAATCATTTTAATTGGTGTGAAATGGTATGTCTTTGTGGTTTTGATTTGCATTTATGTAATGATTAGTGCTATTGAGAATTTTGTCATATGTTTGTTGGCCACATGTATGTTTTATTTTGAAAAGTGCCTGTTCATGTCCTTTGTCTATTTTTTAATGTGGTTATTTGTGTTTTGCTTGTAATTCTGTTTAAGTTCCTAACAGATTCCGGGTACTAGACCTTTGTTGGATCCATAGTTTGCAAATATTTTCTTCCATTCTGTAGGTTGTCTGTTCAGTCTGCTGAAAAACAGAGTTTCTTAATTAGGTCCTACGTGTCAATTTTTGGTTTTGTTACAATTGCTTTTGGAATCTTCATCATGAAATCTTTGCTAAGTTCTATATCCAGAATGGTATTTCCTAAGTTATTTTCCAGAATTTTTATATCTTTGAGTTTCACATTTAAGTCTTTAATTCATCTTGAGTTGATTTCTGAACATGGTGTAAGGAAGGGGTCCAGTTTCAAACTTCTGTATATGGAGAGTCAGTTATCCTAGCATCAGCATCTTCATTTGTAATTTAAAAAAACGGAAACACCCAAATGCCAATAGATTAATATTTGTGTATGTTAAAAACAATGAAATACATTTGAGGAACAAAAAAAGTAGGAATAAAAAAATATGAATTATTGATATAAGCAAAAATATACATCAATGTCTTTGCTTCTTCACATGCCTAGTAATTTTTATTGGATGTCGGAAGTTTTTAATGTCACATTGTTGAGTGACTTGCTTTTCTCATCTTCTTTGAGGGTACTTCGGGATATTTTTCTGGTGCCAGTTAAGTTACTTGTTGATCTACTCGACACTCTGTAGATTGTTTTTATGCTATGTTAGGGTCTAAACAGCAATGATCATTCTAGGTATAGTTTAATCCACTTCATAAGATGTGAAATTCTTATTGATGTGAAATTATGAAGTGGATGTAATCCACTTCATAAGATGCAAGAAGGGTGTAATAGCATAGAGTTAACTTTAGGGGCATCTATGAATAACCTGTATTTTGAATAAATGTCCTTTATGTATCTGGCTGAATTGGAGCATCTGTTAGCTTTGTGTGGGATTTAGGAAGTTTTTTGAACTGACAGCTCTCTGGTAGTTATCATTTTTACCCCGGAAATTTTTCTTATTCATCCTCATTTTCTTTAATCCTGCATACTTGTTGCTACATTTTTAGACAAAGACTCAAGAGACCTCTTATAGTGCCTTCATTTCCAGCCACCTTAGTACCTAGAACTATAGTTTCAACTTAGTGAGACTACTGCAGTCTCTTCAGCCTTTCCACCCATGCAATTTTGTCTGGAAAGTGTTCCTAGGTAGATAGCCTGGGGTCATCACAGGGCTCAGCTTGTTTATTTCTTCTTTCTCAAGGAACAAAGCCACACAGTAATATTGCTCGATACCCAAAAATAGCTGTTTCACAGATTTTGTTCAATTTTCGACTTTAAAATCACAGGATGATGGGAAGTCCTGCTTTTGAAATAGTTGCATAAACAACTACATCGACCTACTTCTTGGAAAAACAAGTGTAATTGGTAAAATTTCTTATGTAAAAAGAATTAAGGTTTTAGGATTGTCTTAAGAGTGTACAACAAATGAAGAAGCATTTTTATTTTTCTGAGTGCATAATAGGTGTATTTGTTTATGGAGTTTATTTGATAAGGTTTTAGGATTGTCTTAAGAGTGTACAACAAATGAAGAAGCATTTTTATTTTTCTGAGTGCATAATAGGTGTATTTGTTTATGGAGTTTATTTGATACCTTAATGGAGGCATGAAATATACAATAATCATATGAAAAATTAGGCATCTACCACCTCAAGCATTTATCCTTTTGTTAAAAACAATCCAATTATACTCTTAATTATTTTAAAAAATACAATTAAATTAAGATTGACTATAGCCACCCTGTTGTGCTATCATATGCTAGGTATTATTCAGTCTTTCTAATGAATTTTTATACCCACTAACCATCCCCATTTCCTCTCCACCCTGCCTACTACTCTTCCAAGCCTTTGGTAACCTTCCTTCTATTCTCTATCTCCATGAGTTCAATTGTTTTAATTTTTATCTCCCACAAATAAGTGAGAACATGTTAAGTATGTCTATGCCTGGCTTATTTCACTTAATATAATGATCCTCAGTTCCATCCATATTGTTGCAAATGATAGGATTTTACTCTTTTTATGGCTGAATACTACTTCATTGTGTATAAGTACCACATTTTCTTTATACATTCATCTGTTGATGAACATTGAGGTTACTTCCAAATCTTGGCTACTGTGAACAACATGAGAGAGCAGATATCTTTTAAATATACTGATTTTCTTTCTTTTGGGTATTTAGCTAGAAACGGGGTTGATGGTACCTCTATTTTTAGTATTCTGAGAAACCTCCAAACTCTTCTCCATAGTGGTTGTATATATTTACATTCCCACCAACAGTGTATGCGAGTTCCCTTGTTCCCCACATCCTCACCAGCATTTGTAATTGATTTCCTCTTGGATAAAACCAGTTTAAGATGATATCTCATTGTAGTTTTGATTTGCATTTCCCTGATGATCAGTGATATCGGTTATCTTTTCATATACCTGTTGGGCACCTGTATGTCTTCTTTTGAGAAATGTCTATTCAGATCTTTTGTCCGTTTTTTGATCTGAGATTTTTCTCCAATAGAATTGTTTGAGCTTCTTATGTTTTCTACCTATTAATCCCTTGTCAAATGGGTAGTTTGCAAATATTTTCTCCCATTCTGTAGGTTGTCTCTTGACTTTGTCGTTTGTTTCCTTTGCTTTTCAGAAGCTTTTTAACTCAATGTGATTCCATTTGTTCATTTTTACTTTGGTTGCCTGTGCTTGTTAGGTGAAGAAGCATTTCTTAAAAGAAAACCCATTAAACCTCA
This sequence comes from Cheracebus regulus, assembly GCA_963574635.1. Lineage (NCBI taxonomy): Eukaryota > Metazoa > Chordata > Mammalia > Primates > Pitheciidae > Cheracebus > Cheracebus regulus. The sequence goes on from CAUYQU010049838.1 coordinate 11,160, forward strand.
GTGAGCACAGCAAGAGTCTGTGTGATATGTGACAACTTGCTCCTCTCATCCTAATGTTCCCAGCTTAGCATCATTGATGTCCCCTCTTTGAAAGGATGTGGTTAAGAAAATCAGGATTCCTTCTATTCTGAACTCCAAAATAAAGGATAAGGTCAATATCTCCCCAAGAAAGGTGGGCATTTTTCATCCCCATTTCTACAAGCTCACTCCCATTCTCCAAGTAAATTACAGAGGCTCAAATCCAAGAGAGTGTGGCCAAGAGTGAGGCCCTTCTTCCCTTTACAAAGAGAGCAGAGGCTCTACACTAAGCACGGCAGGCTAATGATATTAGGGCTCCAATTGCCCTTGTCCAGCTCACTCACAGAGTGAAGTTTCCAAATGGGGAAAGGCAAGCCAGAAGACTAGAAGGTACTTCCCCAACATGGCTCTCTTCTCATAAACCAAAGGTACTCTACAAGAAAAGTGTACCACTGTTCCTGAACCTGCAGCTTCAGATCAGTAAGTCAGAGAATCTCCTTATGGGCAGAACTAGTCACAAGGGCAGAGAGCTCTGAAGTTGTCCCCAAATAAATAAACTTTATTTGAAAAAGAGCATGGAATAGTTTAAGCCTAAGGGAGATCCCCTCTTTTCCCCAGTTAAGATTTGATGGCAAGCAAATGAAAAAAGGCATGTAGCTAAACCACAGACTTGCTAGTTTACAACAGAGAATAATGGAAAGAGACCACTAAGAAGAGCTTCCGCAGGGACAGAACAAATCTCAAAGACTAGTCTCAAAAACTACCTCAGCAAAAGAGCTCCAATTTAATTGATTCAGATTGTGTAGTAATTCACGCCCCAGGGCATAGGTGATAACACTGACATGATCAAGTGTCAAATAGAGGAAACCAAAAGGTGGGTGTGATACCAACAAGGGACATAGAACTTAACAAAGAGATCAGGGAAAGAGTCCCAGAGAGACCTGCTCAAACCACTCTCAAATCAGGTTGACTTAGCACATTCTGAAGACTGTCTCTTTGATAGACAATTTCAGACTTAGTAGTTTTTGTTTTAGAACTAAATTTTAGATGTCTGCTGTACAGTGTAAAATAAATGATAGAGCATTTGTGAGGTTAAATGAACTGACATTTATAGAGTGTTTAGCATAGTGCCTAGTGTGGGGTATTTGGTTTATAACGTCAGTTGCTCCTCAGAATCACTGAAAATAAGACAGTTTATAAACTGAATATTAGACATTAAAACTTTTTATCTATGCATATATTCCTACCATTTTGATGGTTCCCAGAGAAGGCAAGAAGAGCCTGGTTCCTATCTTTAGGAGGTTACATTCAAACCAGGGTGACAGTAAGCGGAATTTAAGACAAAATGTAGTTACTGTGGCAGAAGTAAGCATAGAACCCAATGGCAACACATTGGAGAGTAGAACGAATCTGGCCTGGAAATGGGTGAATTGTGGGGAGGACTTAACGGAGAAGGCTTTGATTTGTAACTTAAGTTGTGCAGAGGTTGCTGTTAGACAGAGGTTGAACACATTTCTTTCATTTTTAGTTCTTCAGGTGTAGTATCTAGGTGATTATTGAGATCGACTACAGCAGGCAGAAATCAATAAGAAGAAGGATTTCATAAGAAAACTGGAGGCTGCACCCTCATACCTGTAGTGCTGGTAAAATTATTTGTTTTCCATTCATTGTCAGTAGACCACGGTGTCTCAAGTAGACCTCACTAGCAGAAAAATGCACCCTCCACATGCTTCTTCCCAGGAATTGGCTTTAGTAGGTCAATATTCAGACGTGTACAATATTAATTCTGTGGCTGTTCTTCTATTGCAGTTTCATCACACCTCATCTTCTGATGATTAGATGAGAAAAGTGAGGAAAAAGAAAAGACTGTCAAATACAGCCCTTATATATGCTAATAGATATGAAAAAATGGCGCTTGAGCATTACTGGTTTTGCTCAGGCCTCTTATTCTCAACCTCTGACTGTGTAGTGCTGTATACATATCTATCATTATTCCTCTAGAAGAAAAGAAAGGGGACTGATAATGGATTATGAATCATTCCTCACATTCCATGATGAGTATAATATAATAAAGATAACTGCCAAGAACTATACTAGGTCCATCAAATGTTCACTCCCTAATTTACACTTTAAGTATTATATCTGAATGAATAAGAGTGAATAGATACTTGTCTTAGTCTGGTTTTCTGGTAGCAGACCCTGAGACAAGGATTCCAGGCAAGGAGTTAATTTGAGAAGTGATCCTAGTGAAGTAGGTAAGTAAAACAGAGAAAGGAAGGATCTTTCTCTGTAGAGGGATGCTTACCAAGAAAGTTACCATATCCCTGCTTAGTATAGCTTATTATACATGCAAATTGAATCACATGTAATTATCTATCACATGTAATTACCTATATTTCTATCTATATCTCTCTATATAACTATAGTTATAGAGTTATATATTTATATGGTTAACTATATTAACCATATTATGTATACTTATATAAATTATATCATGGATAATCACATCTCATACATGTATGATGTGTGGAACAGGCTCAAATGCCTGTTTGATTTTAGGATATGCATTATTATTCTTATTTAATATTTTAGGAAACTTGCAGGGAGAGGTGACGTTGCTTGTACAAAGCCAAACTTATCATTAGGAATAGAATAATGATAATCTGAAAACCTATATTGTTTTCAGTCCATAAATTTTCTAGTTCTAAAAGTTTAACCCATACCTCACATCCATTAGGATGGCCACTACCAACAGAAATTAACAAATGTTAATGAGTATGTGGAGAAAGGGAACCCTTAGGCACTATTGGTGAGAAGGAAAATGGTACAGGCACTATGAAAAATAGTATGACAACTTCTTAAAACAAGTAAAAATAGAATTGCCATAAGATCCAGCACTCCCAATTCTGGGTGCATATTTCAAATAATAAAAACAGGATCTCAAATAAATATTTGCGTGCCCCTATTTATAGCAACATTATTCACAATAGCCAAGAGGAGGAAGCAACACAAATGTTCATCTACAGATGAATGGATAAACAAAATGTATATACAAACTGTGGAATATTATTTGGCCTTAACAAGAAGGAAAACCTTACCATATGTTATAACATGGATGAACCTTGAGGACATGATGCTAAGTGAAGTCAGTCAGTAACAAAAACACAAATACTGTATGCTTCCACATATGAGTATCTAATGTAATCAAATTCATAAAAACAGAAAGTAGAGTAGTTGTTGCAGGGACTGGGAGGAAAAGGAAATGGAGAATGGTTGTTTAATGGGTATAGAGTTTAAGTTTTACAAGATGGAAATGTTCTAGAGAGTTGTTGTACAATAATGTGAACGTACTTAACACTAATAAACTGTACACTTAAAATGATTAAGATGATGAAAACATTTAAATTGTATATTTTAGATAAGTATATAAAGCTTATACTATATGAATTAAACCTTAATAAAGCTGTTAAATAAAATTTCAAACTAGTTTTCTAGTTAGTTCCTTAGAACTGGAGTAAGCCTTACTTTGCATGTAGTTTGATCACCCACTCAATGCAGTAATCGCCTCTTCTTAATTCACTACCTTCTAGATAAACTAATTCATCCTGGATGACCCCAATTATCTGGAAAGAAAATTTCCCTTATAATGGAGCTTAAATTCACAAACAGGTAATATCTACCGCTAGTCTGAAGATTCAGGAACACCATCAAGATCCCACTCTGCCCCATCTAGTCTTGTAACTCTGCCTCAGAACATGCCTTTTTTTTTCCTGTGACATATCTCTTACAATAATGAGAATGTATGTAGGACCCAAAATAAAAGGCATCCAAATATCTAACTATGAATGGTTTAAAATTTGACAAGAATATTTAGCGTTGTTCAGAAAAGAGATGAATCCTCCATTCTTTCATAACTTCCCCCATATTTGACATTTACACTCTGTTAATAAATCCAGAGAGGAGAGTAGGAAAGAGTACTCAGGATATTGAGGATGTTTCTTATATTGAAAATTTGTAATGCAAAGGATCACTGAAGTGTCAAGGGTGCAATGCTGCTGATATGTCAGACCACGGAATTTGCTGGGCTGTTTCCTATTCTTTCTTTTCACAGATCCTTCTCCACATGAAACATTATTATAATTACCAGCATGCCATGACTTTGACCCTAAGACCTTAAATTTGCTTTCCATGTGCTATGCCTTAATAAAAGTGATATATTGTCTATGTCCTGAGTATTGCAAGGGTTAATTAAAATACGTAAAGTACTTCAAGGTCTTTTCCTTAAAGATGTGAGCTGTGTGCATTATTATTACTATAAATACAAATTGAAAAATACAATCACATTCTCCCTATAGACATCTCTACTGGAGATTTTTGCTTCCAATTCTACAGTGCTCATGATAAGGTGATAACATAAGCAATCTACTGGCAAAATTTATTTTTATCCTCATTCTGGAACAAAGATTTAACCTCTTGAGGAATAACCCAAAGTTAAAATGTATATAAATTTTTCCACATGTCACTCCATGGAGTTTAATTCAGATAGCAGAGTTTTTTTTCATCCCTTCAATTTCCCACAGGCAGGGATAAATCAAGATAGAGACAAGGTCTCTTTTGTACCAAATATATTTTATTATCTAATCTTAAAGCCTGGAAGATGATTTGTACCAATGCCCAATGAGTTAGTCCAACTTCAAAAGGCTCAGTGCAGGCTGAAACGAATTGGAAATGCAATGTCATAGAAGGAAATAATAATAAAAAAACTGAAATCCAGAAACTAATCAAAATTAAATACCCTGAAAGGTACTAAGACCCTGTTTTTTATGATTTGGTTAAAAATTAGATAACATTATCAGAGTGATTTGGAGCAAATTGCTTAGTCTCTGTAAGTCTCATTTTCCAAAACTCATCTTATTCATGTGAAAATGGATCGAGGAAATGCTTGCCATGGAGCCCAAGGGCAGATGATCAATAGTTGGTAGCTGTAACTGGGAAGCAGTTTATGATTGTGGTTATTATATTAGGTTTTGAAGTCAGACTGCCCAGATTCGAATACAGACTGTGACATTTACAAATTGTATGACCCTCAAGAGGTTATTTAATATTCTTTGCCTCCTTTTTCTATTCTCTAAAGTGGAATTATAATATTACCTATTTTATATGACAAGGAAAGTATATGAGGTAGTATGTTGACAGAGCTGGAACAATACCTGACACACAATCAGCTTTCACACAATGTCAGATATCATTATTATTATTATTGCCATCAACCCATCACAAATACAAGTTTTTAGGATATAAAAGCTATGATGTTTCATACACTGGAATACTACTCATTGATAAAAATTAACAAATGAGTATACGATAATGTGGAAAGCAAAACTATAGGAACAAAAAAAGCAAAACTATAGGAACAAAAAAGTAGATCAGTGGTTGTCAGGGGTTGGGGATGAAGAGAGAGGTTGACTATAAAGGGGTAGCATGAATTTTGGAGGTGACAGAATTGTTCTGTGATTTGATTGTAGTGGTTACAAGATTGAAAGCATTTGTCAAAACTCAGAGTAATCTATCCCCAAAAGAGTGAATTTTGTCTTATATAAGTAAATTTAGAAAGGCAAATTTTAAAAACGTGAAATACGCATTTTTATTCCTCATGAACTTCATTCAACTCAAAAAGAAGTCTTTACTAGACAAGGCTTTAGATTTAAGTTTTAAAAATTAGCATATAATCGTATATAAGTTTGTTGCTGGAGAAGCAAACTCTCTGCTTAATACAGCTGCAGGACTTCCCTAAATCATTTGTAATTGAGTTGTTCACTATTTAGCCTTTTATGCCAGAAAATAGCTCCTTAATACAGGCCCTTGTTCTCCCCAATGTCTTACAGGGGGACTGAAGTATTCAATATTTAGAGGTGGTGGATCTATTTATTACCTGGATTGTGGTGATGGTAATATATATATATATATATATATATTAATATTTATATATATATATATGTAGGTAGACATATATATGATGGTAACTATATATATATATATATAGTAGACACATATATATAATCTAAACTCACCAAATAGTATGTATTAATTATGTGCAGTTTTTTTGTATGCTAATTATATCTTAATAAAGCTTGGTGGGGGGAAATCCTTTAGGTCAGAAAGTCTCTCAGATTATGGCATTTCATGTACTTAGTGAATTAGCCATTTTTAATATAGGAGTTCCTAAATTATTAACATTTCCCATAGCAATATTTGATGGCAAAAGTATTATCCTTGTGAAGTATTAAGTGATTTTTGTGAAAAAGTTGAATAAGCTGACAGAGCATAGTAATTACATTGTCAAAGAATACAAGATTCCACTTTCTCAAAGCCGTCTATATTGTCTGGTTTTGGATGCACAGGCTGTCATCAAGATGGTAAGATTTATGTCTCCTCTAATTGCACCATGGCAGCCAGTTTTACACACAAGATATCTATGGTGCCCATTTATCAGAAGTGTGCAAAATCCATGGCGTTGCTTATGTACGTGGTTATGTACACAATTAAGAGAATAGCTTGCATCCTGATGGAACTGAAAAATCGAGCTTGTATGAAGCCCTGGGGTGGTGCTGTTCAAATGTTTTAAAATATAAAACAAACTGTGATTTATTTATCAGCAGGAAGATTAAAAGCATTTTCCTTCCATGATAGTTTGTTCTGGATTCTAAACTCAAAGGAACTGCTCAATAAAGATGTGAGTTTGTCCTTTTTTTGTGCAACTTCTGTGGTTTGCTTTCTCATGCATTCATTATGAAGTATGTATTTTTAACCCATTATGGGTATATCAAGGGCCGTTTGTAGCCTATTCATATAACCTTGGAAATTTCATAGAAGCGCAGCTTAGGACCAAGGAGCACAGTCAATAGTTTCATTGTTTTGAGCGGCTACGTGTATCACTGGAGGACAATCTGGCTGGTCTCCATTTATTCTAACACCTCAAATGCCCATTTCTTTTCAATAGCATTTATGTAATGGAATTTACAGGACACCTATGGGGACTATCTTGTTTTTGGCTAAAAACTTGAGGCCAACACTCAGCAACATATACGTCTCGGTTCTGATGATGCTTTAGAAGAGCATTGGGGAACTAATATTTTTGTTCGTGAAAACGTAGAGAACAAAACAAAACCCTAAACTGAAGTGACATGCTGAATTGAAATTAATTATATGCGTCAGTGGGTGGCACAGTAGAGCTTAGTTATTCAGAGAGCAGTTTTCAACATCGGCTTTCCTAAGTCTGAATCTGAGCTTTGCTGATAACTAGTTGCATGTCTGTGAGTCAGTTAGTTAAGCCACTGTTTCTTCATCTGTAAAATTAGGATTATATTACCTGCTTCATCAACTGTTGTATAAATTGAATGCAATTATCTGTTTAAAGTGTCTGGCATTGCTCTAATTAAGGCTGTTGATGGCACCCTAATTGAAAAATCCTATCACTTATGAAGGCTTCATCACTTTAACCCTCATTTGCACCTTGCAGTGTTGAATACTTTTTTTCCCTAAATCACACTTCAGTGGGCTCTCTTGAAGTTTTCACCTATCCCCCATTCATCCTCCTCATCTTGACTTCTAAATGTGTTTTTTTCTCATGCTCTTCTTTTCCATCTTAAATGCTGGTGCTCTCCGGAGCTCACTCTGGATTCTCTTCTATCCTACCTAGTCTCTTTGAGCGGTCTTATTTACAGTGAGTCTTCAGGTAATATTAACTCATATGCTACTCAGTCAGAGGTCTGTATCTGTAGCCCACAGCTGTCTCCCTAGAGAGCAGTATCCTCAACTATCGACTGTGCACCTTCGCTTAGGGTCTTAGAGATGTCTCCACCACAACATGTTTGAATAACCTATCCCAAACACACAACAGATTGTACTGTCTTCTATCTTACTTTCTTCACTGTCTGCCATTTTCACCCTTCCAGTGATGCAAACCATTAACTTGAGAATCATACTCAATATCTTTGCTCATCACCCTTAACATCAAGTCAGTTATAGAGCAGAATTAATATAACTTCCAGATAGATCTAGTTCCTCCCTCTCCTCCTGTAAATTCTCTCCAAGCTGCCTCCATGTCACATCCTCCTAATCTCAGTGACCCCTGCAGCCACTTCTTAGTCTCCACACAAGTTATTTCATGGAATCTCTCATTATTTTTATGTGTCAAGAAACTTCTAACAGAGTCTGTGTTTCCTAATATTTCCCTTCTCTCTTGGTTTCCTTCTGCAAGACAACCACTGATTCAAAGATCTTTCTAAAGTTCCTATTCAAAATACTTAAAAGGCTGCCAGTAGTCTTTAGGATGAAGGGGAAAAAATTCCTTTATAATGTGGGCCTGCAATCCTGTAAACTTCCTGGTTGAGCAACTATGTTTTCCTTCTATTTGTAGTTACAGTGCATAATACAGACTGTGATTTGGTTTGACTCTCTTTCCCACCCAAATCTCATCTTGAGTTGTAATCCCCAGGTGTCCAGGGAAGGGTCTGGTGGGAGATAAATGGGTCATGGTGACGGTTCCCTGATGCTGTTCTCGTGATAGTAGGTGGGTTCTCACAAGAGCTCATGGTTTTAAAAGTGTTTGGCAGCCTCTACTTTGCTCTCTACCTCTCCTGCCACCTTGTTAAGAAGGTACTTGCTTCTCCTTTGCCCTCTGCCATGATTGTAAGTTCCCTGAGGCTTCCCCGGCCATGGAGAACTGTGAGTCAATTAAACCTCTTTCCTTTATAAATTAGCAAGTCTTACGTAATATCTTTATAGCAGTGTGAAAACAGACTAATATAGACTGCTTCCAAAATAAACACTTTGATGATTACTAGACAATGAATGTCGACCTCTTCAATTAATTCCCTGCCTCTTCAGATTCCACAATAAGAATCCTTTATTCCAGTTGTAGAAAACTGTTTGCAAGTCTCTCACACTCCTTGCTATTTTTTATTCCATGTATTTGGATGTTCTATATCCTCATTTATTCAGCTTTGTACTATATCTTGGGGACTTAAGGAATGAACAAGATAAATATGGTTTGTCCTTGGAAAGATAATAGTTTAGTAGGAAAAAATTTAAACAGGTACTTAAAATATAATTCGAAATAGTATTGTAAATCTCCTGTAGATTTGGTTATAAAAGGAGAAAAATGATAATAAAGAAATAAGTAACTCTCATGTTTATTCTAAGAACTATGATGAACTCAACAAACATGATATAGATTTTTAGTAACTGACATAGAAAGATGTCTATGAAATATTATTGGATAAAAAGACTAGTTTGCTAAACACATGCTTTTCTATTCTTTATCCACCTTATTTACTTTTTTTCTTTTGACAGAGGCTTGCTCTATCGCCAGGCTGGAGTGCAGTGGCATGATTTTGGCCCACTGCAACCTTCGCCTCCCAGGTTCAAGTGATTCTCCTTCCTCAGCCTCCTGAGTAGCTGGGACTACAGGCACGTGCCACCACGCCCAGCTAATTTTCATATTTTTAGTAGAGATGGGATTTCACCATATTGGATAGGATAGTCTCCATCTCTTGACCTCATGATCTGCCCGCCTCTGCCTCCCAAAGTGCTGGGATTACAGGCATGAGCCACTGCTCCCAGCCCTTATTTATTTATTTTTAAATTTTTGGCTCAAGTACCACCATCTTTTGAAAATGCTGCCTAACTACCTCAGTCACCCTCTGTGTTTTCATGTCACGGTACCATAGGAAGTTTGCCAGACCTTTTAAAATAAACTTTTTATTTTTGAATAATTTTAGATTTACAGAAGAGTTATAAAAATAATACAGAGCTATCCTACAGACTCCATCAATTATCCTCTTAATTACCATGGTATGTCTGTCAAAATAATGTTCCACACCGATTGATAAATGTTGTTGTAAAACAATAAACAAAAAAACATAGCTCTCTGAATTATGTGTGTAGCACAGACCTCCCCGCCCCACCCCCAGTGCATAGTCTGCCACAGGTTGGTCTCCTCTTGAGACTGTTAAATGGTCTTCCACCATTTGGATAGGTTAATATGGAACTTTTTAAAATTTTATCCTCAATCACATACATTTCTATGACAAGGTTTTGTGAGTAAGCATGGTTGCTAGTTTCCAGGTTTTTGCCTCTATCACATCCTGTATTTAAAGGAAAAGGACAAGATCTTCTCAGGAGGTAGTCCATATCTTAAGAGGTAATCACAGAGAGCATCTCAATCATCCATGCCCCAGTCAAGGGCCTGGGCATTTTTATCTTTTGTTCCAGTTGTCTAAGTACAGTATTGATCACCAGCCCTTTCCAGACTTTCCTTAAAAGTAACAAAAGCAAGTAAGTTAAAGTCATTTGAGGATATTTGAAGGGTCAGTAGATACCCAAGACCTTGTGATTTTAAGCAATGCTTTCAAGCAGTTCCTATAGTATCTATATTTAACCAGTCTTTTTTTTTAATCTGTACATAAATGTTTGAAGAAAGTTGTTAAGTCTTATTTTGATGTTAATATGGATTGCTGTTCTTGACATAGACTCAATTCGGCCCTTGAGTCAATATCTTCCTATGGCCCCTATATATCAGCTATGTAACATTTACCTATATTGACCAAATACCTGCTGTGTGAGCAGCCCTGCACTAGGCACTGGGAAAAATAATCTAAAGCATAAAATACCTGCCCTTGAACACAGAGCTAAGTGCCAGCAATCACTAGATTTTGTTGGATATGTTGTCTTATATATTCAACTGACACTAGTAAATTGGTTTTACCTATTCATAGTATGCTGTTGCAGGAAATAAATGATCTAACAAATAATATTTGTAGTCACATGAATACTGAAAACAGATAACATTTATATAGCACTTAATATGTGCCAGGCATTCTTTCAAGTGTGTTCTATTAATTGGTTTACTAATAAAAAGACCTGTGAACTAGAAAATATTGTAAAAATCAAAGTGTGACTACTATTCCTGAATATGAGGCTACATCAAGCAGAAGTTCACTCTTCAACACAGAACAAGCTTCTGAAATAAATTTTGTGGTACAGCATTTATATGCTGGCAGAGGGTTAAAGAAAATGAAGGCCAAAAAGGCCTGGAGAGACTGGCTAGAGTTCAGAGCTATATTTGGGATAAAGGGCTGGGAGGGCCTGGATCTGCATCCCAACCAAACTCATTGATGGCATCATCACTAACCCTAGTCATTGACATTATTAACATCATCATTGCTACCAGTTCGTATCATTTCATGATCACTTCATGCAAGTCACTTTACATGTGTTATTTCATTTAATCTTCACCCAGGAAAATCCTTGGAAGTAGGCATTATCATCCTCAATTTATAAATAAAGCAAGCAAGTCTCAGTGAGAATATATTACTTACAGATATTATAAAATGAATAAGTTTTATAACTGGCTACACAAGAATAAATTAGTTCAACCATTGTGGAAGACAGTGTGGTGATTCCTCAACGACCTAGAAATAGAAATTCCATTCGACCCAGCAATCCTATTACTGGGTATATATCCAAAGGATTATAAATCGTTCTACTATAAGGCCACATGCACACGAATGTTCACTGCAGCACTGTTTACAATAGCAAAGATCTGGAACCAACCCAAATGCCCATGGATGATAGACTGGACAGGGAAAATGTGGCACATATACACCCTGGAATATTATGCATCCATAAAAAACATTGAGTTCGTGTGATTTGTAGGGACATGGATGAACCTGGAAACCATCATTCTCAGCAAACTGACACAAGATCAGAAAATCACACACCACATGTTCTCATAGGCGGGTGTTGAACAATGAGAACACATGGACACAGGGAGGGGAGCATCATACACTGGGGCCTGTCGGGGGGAAACAGGGGAGGGACAGCAGGGGGTGGGGAGTTGGGGAGAGATAGCACGGGGAGAAATGCCAGGTATAGGTGATGTGGAGGAAGGCAGCAAATCACACTGCCATGTGTGTACCTATGCAACAATTTTGCATGTTCTTCACATGTACCCCAAAACCTAAAATGAAAAAAAAAAAGAATTTGAATCTATACCTGACTATGTGTCAAAGTTCTTTCTTGTACTTTATATGGCCTTTCTGTAGAAAGGAATCATTATAATTCCCACCACCTAACTGTAGCCCCAAAAGCAAGGTCATCATTCATTCTACCTTTCCTTAAGGAAGCTAAAGCATGCCAGAAATAACAAGGCCTAATGGACAGAAGGTGGTCTGTTTTTCTAAAAAGGAATGACATTTGTCTTAATGAAGGGTAATTAACTTCATGAGAGATTTCATACCATCTGCTTTTACATCACCATTATCACAAGCTTGCAAGTTTTAAATGTTTCCATTTCCTTTCTGTCATTGGCTTTTCTCAAATAGTCAAGAATGCAGAATCGAATCGTGTCTATTTCATATTTTCTGTCTGTTTCACATGAGCTCTTTGAGTGCAGGGGAACTGTCTTCTTTTACATCCACTTTAGTCTTACAATATTTGGTACTGGTCTGGATGTACATCAGATACTCTAATTAATTTACTTAATTCTGTGAACATTGGGGATAGAATGCATTTCTAAAAGAAATAGGGCCTTTCAAGTTAGCGGACACCAGGTTAATCTTGTGTTTGCCATTTAATATATGTCCTTTTATAAGAAGATAATTTAGTAATCTCATTCTTATTTGAAAAACTGGGATTATGTTCCACAGAAAATGATTGTAAAATTAAAATAATATACATGATGCAAAAAAACATGTTGGTTGCTCTCTTGTTCAGAGTAGACATTAATATTCACTCCTGTTATGTTTCCCCCATTGGGATTAGTTAAACTTCAGAAATCTCAACATAAAACTTCATACAGTATCTACCCAGTAAAATGAAGTTGGTGTGAAGCTTATAATCTTTATATTGTTCCTTGTCTAATAGATAAAACAGCAAGCAAATAGATAATTTCAACATTATGAATGAAAGGAAGCAAAAATAGAAGAGAATCCTTAATATATAAAAGAAGAAAGAGAAGGAAGTTGGAAGGGCTATTCAAGGAGTCACCATCAGTGAAATGAGATGATTCTACATTAACAGAGAAGTAGAGGACACATGGGAGAATACAGAAAAAAGATACGTAGTCAGTCACAGGCTAGATGACAAAAATCTTATAAAGCCAAGCCAATTCATGGTTGGCAATCAGGGGAGCGGATCATAATTGTACTTCAGTAAAATTCTTCTGGCCACAGTAAAGACAATGGATTGATTCAGGGCAGGGCTCGAGCTAGCAAGACCTTGTTACGGGTTATTAAAGGTTATAAAAGTAAGAGAAACTCTGGCTTCAACCAAGAGTAGCAGCAGTAGTAGAGTTGTAGAAAAGCTGGGTTTTTGTCACATTACCAGGAAAGATTAGGCTCACAGACACTTTGAAGGGTGAAGACGAATGGAATTTGTTGGGTGAAAAGATAAAAACTCATCAGAGCAAGAGGGGTTCCTGTTAACAGGTCCCATGTCACAAATTGAATCCCAGGTTACCACACAGGAACAGGAGAGGCCAGGCTTCTCTCCCCTGCAAACTATGTCAGCTTACTGAGGATGAAGCCCATCCTCCCAGTCCACAGATGGGCAATATTCAGAAAGAACCAGTCAGGGAAAAGGGTGGGCTTCATCCAGGGTGGCAGTCCGGCTTTTCAGCCTTCAGGCCATTTTAGGTTTGAAGGTGGGGTTTCACCGATCGACCCTTTGCTGCCTGTTCTCTCTCTTAGTAGGAATGGGAGGAAGTTAGAGAGACGTGAAAAATGCTAAAAGGTAAGAACAAAGTACATCTTTTGACTGACTCCTTTGAGGTAAGTGAGAAGGGGAGGTAAAGTGGTTGCAGAAGTTGAATGGCTTTAACTGCAGAGATAACAGAAAGCAATGGACAAACAGAATTGGTTGAAAAAAGACAATAGGGTCTGGTGTGATAATTTTGAGGTGATGAAAATGCGTATTTGAGAGAAAATCCCCAGCAGTCAAGTAGAAAACTTGCCTTAAATTAAGGAAATAAGTTAAAATACAATCCATATCTTTAGGATCCATCAACACGTAGAATATAATTAAAAATAAATGTGCGGATAAAATGGTCCAGGGTGACAGTACAGAGAAAGAAGGAGAGAGTCTGAACACCGAACTTTGAAAATAGAAATATATAAAGAAAAGACTTACTTAAAGAATTCTGATAAGAAAAAGAAAATGCGGAGTTATGGAAGCCCACTCTACAAAAGTTTATCTAGGAAGGAGAAAGAAACACATTAGTTTTTTCAAAGAAATCAATGAAGGATATCAAAATGGTTATCTAGGGATGTGGGTAGTGAAAATTCAGTAAAATTCAGTTGGAAATGGGGTAAGATAGTGTCTTAGTTTATCTGTGTTGCTATATAGAAATACCTGAGGCTGGATAATTTATATAGAAAAGAGATTTATTTGGCTCACAATTCTGCCGACTATATAAGAAGCATAGTGTCAGCATCTGCTTCTGGCAAGGATCTCGGAAGCTTCCACTCATAGAGGAAGGTGAACAGATCAGGCATCACATTGTAAGAAGAAAGGAAAGACACAGGGGAGGAAGATGGCAGGCTCTTTTAACAATGAAAGCTCCTGGGAGTTAATAAAGGAAGAACTCACTCATTACCATGAGAATAACATCAAGGCATTTATGAAGGATACATCCCCAAGGATCCAAACGCTTCTCACCAGGCCCCACCTCCGACACTGGGAATCATATTTCAACATGAGATTTAAAGAGGACAAACATCCAAACTATAGTACGTAGGGAGGAATCTAGGCAACTGAAACAGCTTGACGAAAAGTGAAAGGGAAGAAGAAAAGCAAAGTCTTCACAGTTTCTCAACCAACTGGGAGCAATAGAGTCTTATTAAATGATTTATTGGGAAGTTAATTAATTGTAAACTAAAATTGGACTGGTTTCAGTGTAAATATAGTCTTCACAATCCACTCTCATATGCAAGAAGATCCCTTAATCTACATTTCGCTGAATTCACTACCATTAATGAGTTCCAAAATCATATGCCCATGAGAAATGATAGTCCGTCATTAATATTTCCCCAAACTTGTCAGAGATCTTTTATTGGCCTGCAGTAGCTCTGTAACTGTGACAGTATTCATGGGTCTAGAACTTACTGTTGTTATTCTAAAGTTTATATTTGGAAGGAAATGCCAATCATATTCAAGTGATTTAAAAACAGTAATTAGAGTTATCTTTTCCATCCAGCCTCTATTCCTCAAAACCTTTTAACAGCAACTTTTTCCTACATTGTTTCAGGAATAGAGTATGTACAGAGCTTTCTCAAATCATGATGTTCTGATCAATGGCTTCTATTAATAAGTAGGTTTTTCTCTTTGGTGGCAGGGCTTTTGTGCACCTTCTGTGGTAATGTGATTATCTGAGAGCATAGAGGATGCATGAAAATTTGGCTGATAGAAACAAAATTTGGAAGTTGTAAAGCAACCCTGACAATTACTTAACACTGATAGCTATTGTTTGCTCTGCGCAAAGCCAGCCAGCACAATATTTAATATTCCTTTAAAAATAGTTATGAGACTTTCAATTCAAAGCACAAACATATGGATTTTTATTTTCTTGTGAAAAATGTGGGAATCTGGCCCCAGTGAGCTCACATTGCCTTCCTCTTCACCATCAGCAGGAGCCGAGTCCGGCTTGGCCTTTAGTGTGTAGTCTCTAGTTTGTCACTTTCTCCACTTCTCCCTATTTCCCCTCGATCCTGCATTCCAGTGAAAGTTGTCTTTTGTTGTTTTTGCAATTATACTTAAAATTTCCCCTAATGTTTAGAGAAAAGTCAAATATTATTTGGATACACATACTTAGCAGAAGAAGATACATTAAGCTAGTGCAAGATAGAGGCATGCTTCAACAAGAAAAGAAAGAAAAGGAGAAAGAGAAAGTAAAAGAGCACATAAGTCTGTGGAAATGGATTTCTTGTTTATTATGCAAACCAAGTGTAGGTAGGCATGAAAAAACACGCTATTTAAGCAAAAAAAAAAAACCAAGTAATGTAATGCAAACAGAAAACACATGTAGATGTGCAAGAAATATCAAACCTGCTTAACAAATTTTTATTTCTGTATTAGTCAGGAGCCAGAGAGGAGGTGTAACTTATACCAATTAGTTTAACAGAGGAGATTTAATATGAAAAAAAAAGTCAACTGGATGTCGAAGAATCACAGAGAGAGCAAATGCAGGAAGCAGCTGCAACCTCTGGGGCTGGAAGAAAATCAAGGAAAACGTTGTCGTTGTTCAAATTTGAAGGTATGGGAAAGGGCCTCTGCAAAGTTCAAATCAAGCTCTGAGAAGGGGCCCCATGAGGCTGCAACCCAGACTTTTGCAGAAAGTAGTGCCAGCTGGTTTGTGTGCCTTTGAGGAGACATGATGAGGCTTGTTCTGCCAAGGCTGGACAAACTGAAAACTGTAATTCCAGAAATGCTTGTTCTGGAATGCACTGCTGTCACTAGGATGGAGAAAATTGCTAAGTAGACACTGATGGGAACAGAAGGAAAACTAGAACTGAAATCAAACAGGAACAGGAAGAAAACAGCAAAGACTTAAGTTCTTTCATCCTCTTAAAGCCTTCCAGCAGCCTTCTAGTGCCCCGGTTAGCTGAGCCTCTAGCAGTTGGCTAAATCAAAATGTGGTTTTCAGAGATCAGGCCCCAGCATCACAAAATAGTGCAAAGAAAGGGATTTTGTAAATGAAAGTCAATAGCCTAATGGCTGCTACAACTATCTAGCTGGTCGTTTACTGGCTAGAGTTTGTCATCTTGGTCTTAAAGATAAAATTAAAATATTTAACAGGCCCCTATATTTGCATAATACATTATGATCTGTAATGTCCTTTTACAAATTGATTTGTGTCAAGTTTGTGCATTTAAGCTCCACAATTATGAAAGGCAGGAATGGTCGATATAGTCACCTCAATTTTCATTTTGAGGAGAAAGAAGTAGACAGAAGGCCACTGATACGCCAGTCACATGTATGTAAAAGTCAGAATTGCAACCAAGATACTCTGTGTACCAGCCCATTGTCTAATCACTGCAGCAGACTACTTATATAAATCCATAGGTAACTGGACTCCTAAAACTAATGAAGTTCACAAATCCCACTGCCTTAGGGAAGAGAACGCTGGCATTTGGCATGGCTCATTGTCCCAGGTCAGAGATGCAACTCATTTGTTTGCTGACTGGTTTTATTAAGTTCTGAAGAAAAAAAAATGTGAGTCTCCAGTGGAATGTATTGGGCTATCTGAGGGCAATTGAATTTAATGTTTCCTGGAACACCAGTTTTATGTCTTATAAAAACCCTGAAGGAATGCAACTCAGCTTATTACCTTAAAAGAACCATGTCTTGGTTCGCAGGCTTTTTCAGTGCCATTGAAGCGCATAGCTTCTGGGATGCATGGTGATATTTTCCTATCATCTGTAAAGGGAGAATCTGGGTGAATTAGGGGAAAAACAAAAGAAAACAAAAAGCTTCCCTTCCTTAAAAAAAACAGTATTGCCACCTGCCGGGAAATTGTAAAACCAGCGACACAAATCTGTCGATGAAAACAAGACAAAAGTCACCCTCTGGACTTGTGCAGTATACAACTTGAACTGCTGTAAGCGGCGGCCTGTACTTTCTCAGTTAGTAGTTCCACAGACTATTAAAAAGTTTTATATAAGGCAGTGGATTATAGTGATGCTTAATTAGTGTTTGCTTCATTTCCATTATTGTGCTTGTCATAGCCTTTAATAGCCTGATGGGTTTTGTGGATGTCCAGACAGGAGGATAATTGCATTCCTCAGTTTTCTCTGACCATGGGGAAAAATAAATAAAACCTTTTCTTCAAGGACCAACCACAGGGAAAATATTCTGTGAAATGGACCTAAAACAACCCTCATCTACAGAAACAGCCCTCATCTCCTCCCTTGTTCACTATCCTTTACTTCGGCTTTGCTAAGGAAGAGAAGCCTACCATTTTTTTTTTCTTCCAAATAATGGTGTATATGTATCTGCTGGAGGCAGGTTGAGACAGCTACTTCTTATGCTTCATGACTCCCCAAGGAGATTTTTATTTGATTCCTAATCCATACAAATGTGCATGGAAACACACACAGACTCCAAGTTTTGGATTTCTAAGTGAATACTTTTATTTCATGTCGCCAATTCTCTCATTCTCTGCCCCTATAAAAAAAAGGAATCACTAACCTGATAAGAGATATTGGGGAGAATCTGACATCAATTGGATTATCTGGAAGAGAGAGGCGCTGGCACTTCGCTGAAATGCAGGGAGTGGGGCCCATCTATTTGGCTCTATTTCTTTCTTTCTCTCTCACTCATGACTATAAAACACATTTTCTACCCTAGAAATGGCATGGGCTTTCTAGTAAAGTTGTTAGCTCCCTTATGACTGGAGGGATTACAAAAATAACCAGGCCACTGCTTGCCAAGTATACTGGAGAGAAGTTTCAGACTTTGAATATTGAACTAGATAACATTGAAAATTGTGTACATCCCAAGATTCTATTTTTATAGATAAATTCCACTGAATTTTAACTCTAAAATTTCAAACAAATGTATTCCCAAAGACAGGATGGCATAGTACTTAAGATTGTGAAATTGGTATCATGTTTTTGTATTGCATTCCTAGTTCTGCCATGAAATTTCTATTTGTTATGTTGGAGTCTCAGTAGCTTTTCATATGAAACAGGAATAATAAATAAATAATAAATAATATTGATAAACAGAAACATTTTGAGCATTAAATGTAACAAAGCTGTAGAGTACAGTGCTTGCCACCTTATAGTCACTCAATGGATATGACCTGTGATTATCATTAATAGTGATTGCAATTGAAAGCAGAAGGAACAATAAATAATTTCTCTAGCAGAAAACTAACAAGCAAAGGAAACAGTAGAAGGGTATTTGGGAAGAACAAAGGAATAAAGATCCTTTGTTGGCTTGGAACCATACGGATTTGGGAACAGATTATCATCACAACTCATTCTGTTTGTAATATTGATCTAAATTTTTAATATGCACCCCTAACTCAGGTTCCTCTTCCTGCACGTTTACAACAACCCTGTTCTAGGACCATTCTTTAAGTACCGAGTAGGAGTTACAAAACTTGGGACGAAGTAAATATAAATCATTTAGTCATTCATTCCTACAGCAAAATATTTAATAATATCTGCCACACTCAGTGGGTGAGGTACTAGAGACTAATTGGTGAACAACACTGGCTTAATCCTTGGCCTGATGTAACTCGGGTTGGACTCACTGTTGGAGTGGTGGTAAATGAGGAGATGTTATATAGGAAAATCTCTCTCTCTGTGTGTCGCTTTATCTTCGGCAAAAATGAAAACCTTCCTTTGTTATATGACGTTGCAGCTCCTCTCAGCAAGAAGAGGAATCTCTTATTCTTGTAATCCATGCTTACCTGTGTTATTTGATTTGGCCAATGGGATATTTGAACAATGCTTCTCTGTTTCAGAAAGAGGCATGCAAATTGCATGTCAATAGACTTTGCCATCTCTTGATATGGTTGGGAGCGCTGCAATATATGTTTATATGAGTCAGAATAATATTTATTTCTTTGGGCAGGAATGTATTGATTTGGAAGTGGCATGAAGGAGCCTTCTGGAACTATTCCATATCTTTATCTAGGTGATAGTTAAACAGGTGTGTGCATATGTAAAAACTGAGCTGAAAAATTAAGGACTTACACTTATGTATATTGTCCCCATTCATAAACACATATGTGCACACATGCACATGAACACACATGTAATCAAGGAGCAGTGGTCCATGAGGTATAAGAAAAATTGCATGAGTATAGTAGTATCACAGGAGCTAGAGATAATCATGTTCAGCTATGATGAATATGGTCAAAAGACTGAGTAAGATGAAAATAGTAAGTTTGTACTGGATCAGGCAATGTGGGGGTTGTTGATATACTTGGTGGGAACAGTTTTCATGGAAATAGTTGGGGAGAGATCCCATTTTGGAGTAGGTTTAACACTGAATAGGCGGTGAGAAATTTGAGATGGTATCACATTTAAATAACTCTTAAATACTTTGTTAAAAGTAACAAACAAATGGATTGGTGATAAAAGTTAATTTGAGAGAGAGTGTTTTAAGATTAGGGATACTAACATATGCTTGTATATTGATAAGAAGGATCTAGAAGACAAGACAAATTTGAGATAGCAAAAGAGGGGAAGGATAAATGAAGGAGAAACATTTATTTTTTTATAGCCATCTATAGTCTTACCAAAGAGAAGCAATGAAAAACTTTAGAATTTTACAATAAAATTACCACTGTACTATATTTTTATTGGCAACTTGCTCTATTAATAGGAATTTAATATACGTTTAGTGTTATCATTTCTATTAGTCCTAATCTACCCTTTAATGGATGAGTGACCTAGACTCAGTTAATCCCTCTGTAATCCCCAACTGTAAAGGAAGAGCTTTGACATAAGGATCTGTTAATTCTGTGACAGTTACAAACTCTAGCTTTTTTTTTTAATTTCATCTTGATCACTTCTGTTCTATAATATGCAGCCACAGTTTTCTTATAAAGATCACAAAAGATTACAGACAGAAAATACCCCATTGGCCAAATCAAGTAACACAGAAGCCTGGATTAAAATCATAAGAGACTGTACTTCTTGTTGAGAGGAGCTGCAAAGTCACATTACAAAGACATGTTCTCACTTTTGCTAAATACAGAGAGCGAGATGACAGGGGGAGAGAGAGAGAGAGAGAGAGAGAGAGATTTGTCTATATATCTTCTCCCCATTTACCTCCACTCCAACAGTGAGTCACATTACATTATGATGGCAGGAACCAAGCCAGTGTTGTTCATCAGTTGGTTTCTAGTACTTCATCCACTGACTATGACAGATATTAATGAATATTTTGTTGAAGGAATGAATAACTGGTTGATATATAGGACTTCATGCATAATACTCAAAATGTATTATTAATACATTGATGTGTAAGATTTGATATGATGACACTTTGTGTGTATAAAATAACAGTGAAACTGATTGGTAATAAAAGTTTATCCAGGAGAGAGCATTTTAAGATGAGGGATGCTAACATGGACTTGTATTTTGGTAAGAAAGATTCAGGAGACAAGACAAATTTGAGATAGCAGAAGAGAGGAAGGATGAATGAAAAAGAGACATTTAAGAATTGAGAATTTTCTTAAAAAGTCACCATTATATTATTATTGGCTACTTACTCCATTAGTAGGAATTTAATACCTGTGAGGTGTTACTATTTTTATTAGTCCTGATCTACGTTTTTGTGACTGGGGGACCCAGACTCAGTGGACTGCATTGTAATCTCTGCAAAGAAAGAGTTTTGACATCAAGAACTATTAATTCTATGACAGTTACAAATTCAGGTTTCTTATTTCATCTTGATCACTCCTGTTCTGCAACATGCAGCCACAGTTTTCTTATAAAGACCATAAAAGATTAGAGACAGAAAATAGGCTAAAAAGCTCCCCTCAGAAATCTAAGACTTATCAGTAGAGTTGTCTTCAGGTAGACTTGTCTTTAAAATTCCCCAAAAGGCCCTTGTGACTGTTCAAGTTTTAATCTCTCTCTTTCATTTCCACAAAACAAGTACATTTCCTCCTTCCACTGTGAAATTGTCTTGTCACTTGTGACACTAACGTAGGGAGGAAATCTTTTAAAGGCAGCCTTTGGTTCTTTTGATCTTGCCGCATGCCTCAGCCAAGGCATCCTCACATGCAAACACAGCTAGAGGGGAGGGTATGGGCTTTGCTTTCTGGATTTCAAGAAGAGTGGGAGGAGAAAGTGGGGAAGACCACTGGTCAAGATCCCTATATCTTTTCCTTTCATATCACTTTCTCTGACCTAGACCAAAGATGATTAGA
This sequence comes from Cheracebus regulus, assembly GCA_963574635.1. NCBI lineage: Eukaryota > Metazoa > Chordata > Mammalia > Primates > Pitheciidae > Cheracebus > Cheracebus regulus. The sequence goes on from CAUYQU010049838.1 coordinate 33,130, forward strand.
GTTGAAAGGACATTGGAGAACCACCTAATCTACCTATCACCCCAAATCCTTTGACAGATGAAGAAATTGATTGATGAGGTGATTTGCCAAGAACTTCAGTTAGATATTGATAGAGAGTTTCTCCAAGTCCCTCTCCTGTGCCTTGCTGCTCATTCACTGAAAAGTTTGCTTCAGGTGGGCCAGGCTGTGATCAACTCCATGTGGCTTTAGTGAATGATTCCTAAACCTGAGTGATCATCTGACTTAGCTGTAAATTTTTTAAAAACCACAGCCTGCCAGATCTCATTCCACACTGTGTGATGTCTAAATTTGTGCTAGTGTTCTTGTCCCAGAATCTGTAATTGAGCAGAGAAGAGTTAACATAACAAGTCTGATCTTTAGAAGGATCTTCTTCCATGCTGGTTCTTTGCTGGTAACTTAGTACTTAGATTCTGTAAAATTCTCTAAGTGGTAAGAATATTTCCCTGCTTGGGGTACTGATCACCTGATATTCTTCTAGGAGTCTGGAGTTTTGACATTTATTACCGATCATTGTGTCTCTGTAACCCATCCGCAGCAAAAATCCTGTACTCTTGAGTTTCTTTCTTTCTTTCTTTTTTTTTTTTTTGAGACGGAGTTTCACTCTTATTACCCAGGATGGAGTGCAATGGCACGATCTCGGCTCACTGCAACCTCCACCTCCCAGGTTCAAGCAATTCTCCTACCTCAGCCTCCCGAGTAGCTGGGACTCCAGGCTACACCACCACACCCAGCTAATTTTTGTATTTTTAGCAGAGAC
>CAUYQU010049840.1:0-35496 GCA_963574635.1 Cheracebus regulus
TCGGGAATACCTGCCAATTCCTCTGACAAGAACAGGATTGCGGCTGCAATGGGGCTTCCCCTTCTTGGGCTTTTTAGCCTTGAGGTTACCCTTTTTCCCTTTGCCACCAGCATCAGCCTTCTTGGCTTCAGGTTTCTTCTCTTTAGTATCCGGCTTCTCAACTTTTTCACCCGCCATCTACAAATATTTTTTGTAGATAAAAAAGACACTTTACAATCATCTCTTAACAAGGCAATAATCAAACTGTACATGGATGGGCTGGGCTCCCCAGACTACAATCCCTCCCCCGGTAAGATACAGGCCTTCCTCTCAAACTCTACCCATTCCACTCGTCTTCACTATGGCTCACTTGGGGGGGGGCTGTCTCCCCAATACATTATAAACTCTTTGAGGATTTGGAACAGATATCTCACACCTATTAGGTTTTTGCCAAACATCGAGCGGTCAGGTATTATCATTATTTTTTATTACTGTTTTGCGAATTAGAAAACTTTTGAGGCAGAATGTGTCCACAGGTAGGAAGCAGCAAGACCAGAACTTGAAACCCTTTACTTTCAGTACCTTTCGTCTTAACCCTTAAGACCACCGTCTCTTAAAGAAACAGTTTAGGAATTGTGGACACAAACACAATCAGCCCAAATTGAACGCAAACAGAAAAAGCACGCAAAGACCAAGAGGCCACTTCCGGTCGCGGTCGCTGGAAGACGCGAAATCTTTTGGCTTCAGTCCGGAACCCCAACGTGGCTGAGACTAGCTCAGTGACATTTTCTGGAACCCAGGAGCCGAGAACTCCGTGCACGCACCGTCGTCCCGCTTCCTCTAACCCACGAGTCCACTACGGGTCCGCGAAAGGGCCTCGTTCCCCGCAGCTCAAGAGACTGGCGAACAGCCGGTAGGAGATACTATGACATTCTACAGTGCCCCGCCGCAAACCCAAACGGCTAAAATGAAGCGTCTGGAAGCCTCTTAGTTAGCCGTGGGTATGTCGGACCCCTGAAGATGGCAACTGGATGCCTTCTAGGTTCGGATGGCGAAGGATTGGGAGTGCTGAACTCGAGTCTTGCAGAGGCCCGCCGTTCTTACCTTGCAAGATGGGAAAGAGAACTAAGGCCCCGGCTTCCGGTCTATAAGCAATCACGGGAAGTGTGAGTCTCACTTCCTTCCGGATCTGGGGCATCATGGGGAATGTAGTTTTTCGGCATTAAGAAAAAAGTAGTAAATCCTAGGCCGTAATCCCAGCACTTTGGGAGGCGGAGGCAGGCGGATCAACTGAGGAGACCAGCCTAGCCAACATGGTGAAATCCCGTTTCTACTAAAAATACAAAAGTTAGCCGGGCGTGGTGGCAAGTGTTTGTAATGCCAGCTACTCGGGATGCGGAGGCAGAGAATCACTTGAATGCGAAGGTGGAGGTTGCAGTGAGCCAAGATCACAACACTTCACTCGGGGCAACAGAGCAGAATTACGTCACAAAAAAAAAAAAAAAAAGAAAAAGAAAATAAAGACAAGGCCAGGTTCGATGGCTCACATATGTAATCCCAGTACCCAGCACTTTGGGAGGCCAAGGCGAGTAGATCACTTGAGGTCAGGAGTTCAAGACCAGCCTGGCCAACATGGTGAAACCCCATTTCTACTAAAAATACAAAAATTAGCCAGTCGCAGTGGCGGGTGCCTGTAATCCCAGCTACTTGGGAGGCTAAGGCAGGAGAATCGCTTAAACCCAGGAGGTGGAGGTTGCAGTGAGCTGAGATCATGCCATTGCACCCCAGCGTGGGCGATAGAGCCAGACTCAGTGTCAAACAAACAAACAAAACAAAAATTAGCTGAGTGTGGTGGTTAGTGCCTGTAGTCCCAGCTACTCGGGAGGCTAAGGCGGGAAGATCACTTGAGCCCAGGAGGTTGGGGCTGCAGTGCAGTGAGTCCTAATCTTGCCACTGTCCTCCAGCCTCGCTTACAGAATGAGCCTCTGTCTCCAAAAAAGTAAAATTAAAGTGTGGATAACAACAGTAACTTCCTTCATGAGGTTGTTGGGAACATTACATAATATACACAAAAGTACTGAGAAGCATATTTGATGCATGGTAAATCCTTTGTAAGTGTTAGCTCTTGTTATTGTCATCACCAACACCACAATCATCTCATCATCAACATCCTAGTTGTCAAGTATTCTGCTAAAGTTTATGCACAGGAGATAATAAGCAATATTGCATGCTATGTGACAAGAACAGTGCTATGTGCCTTGTTTTCTCTCATTTAATTCTCCCAACAACCTGTGAATGATACTATTATGAGGAAACTGAGTCTCAAGGACTCAGTTAAGTAACTTGCTCACAGTCTCAAGTAACTTGCTCACAGCATAGATCTGATTCCAAAGATTGTACTCTTAACCACTAGGTTGCAAAGATTAAAGAGATGATTAAGGAAGATACATGACAGTTTTGCTCATGTTAGAATTAAAAACAGGAATACTGATTATTTGGGCCAGGTTCGGTGGCTGGCCTGTAATCCCAGCACTTTGGGAGGCCGAGGAGGGCGGATCACAAGGTCAAGAGATCGAGACCATCCTGGCCAACATGGTGAAACCCCGACTCTACTAAAATACAAAAAATAGCTGGGTGTGGTGGCATGTGCCTGTAGTCCCAGCTACTAGGGAAGCTGAGGCAGGAGAATTGCTTGAACCTGGGAGGTGGAGGTTGCAGTGAGCCAAGATCACGCGACTGCACTCCAGCCTGGCGCCTGGCGACAGAGCAAGACTCTGTCTCAAAAAAAAAAAAAACTGTAAAATAAACAACACAATATATCTGATAGTTCTTTAGTGCTTCAAAGCCCTTAAAGCAATATGTACACATTTGTAATACCTTCTAGCTTACATTTTCCATTTTCCTCCATTTGCTTGTTTCTGGTTGCTAGAGCTTTTCACCTTGATTTTTTTCAGATTGAAACCACCTGCTTCATGGCTGTGTCTCTGGGAATCATTTAGCCTTTTTCTGGTACTGAAACTGAGGATACAAATACAGTGATCAGATGAACACTGCCCTTTTTTTGAGAATGGGAGTATCAGCAGCTTTATTTGTTTAGCTTCCTCAGCAAAGCACCACTTAGAAGCTTCAACTGCAGAAAATGTACCACAGTGAATGAATGAAATGCACAGTTGCTTAGGTGGGCCCCTCAAAAATTCTGACAATATCAGAGAATTTCACCTAGTAAACGCTCAGAAATATTTGTTGAATGACCTGTCATTAAAATAAAAACATAGGCCGGGTGTGGTGGCTCATGCCTGTAATCCAAGCACTTTGGAGGCCAAGGCGGGTGGATCACCTGAGGTTGGGAGTTCAAGACCAGCCTGACCAACATGGTGAAACCACGTCTTTAAAAAAAATTAAAATAAAATAAAAACATAGATGAACCCCCTCTTGTGTTTTATTGTGGTATTGCAAAATTTACATTCATTAGTTGGGCAAAATATATTTTTATTAAGCTTGTTTTGCCATATATAAAATGCTCTGAAATTTGTCCAGCACTTTAATCGTAAAGCAGACATTTTTGCAGACACTAAATCTTCCTTTTTTTAAAATTTGAGATGGAGTCTTGCTCTGTCGCCCAGGCTGGAGGGCAGTGGTGTGAGTTTGGCTCACTGCAACCTCTGCCTCTTGGGTTCAAGCCATTCTCCTGTCTCAGCCTCCCAAGTAGCTGGGATTACAGGCGCCCACCACCACACCCGGCTAATTTTTTGTATTTTTAGTAGAGATGAAGTTTTGCCATGTTGGCCAGGCTGGTTTTGAACTCCTGGTCAGGTGATCTGCCCACTTCGGCCTCCCAAAATGCTGGGATTACAGGCATGAACCACTTTGCCCAGCCTCATTTTTTTTAAATATATATATATTTGAGACGGAGTCTCGCTTTATTGCCCAGGCTGCGGTGCAGTGTCACCATCTTGGCTCACTGCAACCTACACCTCCTGGGTTCAAGTGATTCTCTTGCCTCAGCCTCCTGAGTAGCTGGGATTACAGGCCTGCACCACCACACCGGACTAATTTTCGTCTTTTTAGTAGAGATGGGTTTTCACCATGTTGGCCAGGCTGACCTCAAACTTCTGATCTCAGGTGATCCACCCACCTTGGCCTCCCAAAGTGCTGGGATTACAAGGCGTGAGCCACTGTGCCTGGCCTTTTTTTTTTTAATTTTTTATTTTTTTGCAACAGGGTCTCACTCTGATCCCCAGGCTAGAATGCAAGGTGAGATCGTGGCTCACTGCAGCCTTGACCTCCTGGGTTCAAGCAATCCTCCCACCTCAGCCCCCTGGGGAGCTGGGAGTACAGTGTACACCACCATGCCGGGCTAATTTTTTTACATTTTTTGCAGAGATGGGGGTCTCACTATGTTGCCTCAGCTGTATTTTCTGTTTATTTGTTAGACAATAAATCTTTTTAAGCCTAGCCAACATGGTGAAACTCTCTTTACTAAAAATACAAAAATTAGCCGGGCATGGTGGTGCACGCCTATAATTCTGGCTACTTGGGAGACTGAGGCATGAGAATCACTTGAATCTGGGAGGGAGAGGTTGCAGGGAGCCAAGATCATGCCATTGCACTCCAGCCTGGGACACACAGTGAGACTGTCTCAAAATAGTAATAATAATAAAAACTTGGCTGGGCGCAGTGGCTCACGCCTGTAATCCAAACACTTTGGAGGCTAAGGCAGGCGGATCACCTGAGGTCGGGAGTTCAAGACCAGCCTGACCAACATGGTGAAACCCCATCTTAAAAAAAAATAATAACAATAATAAAAACTTTATACATGTTATATGTGTGAGCCTGTGTGTGGGATGAGTGTGTGTGTTTGTATATGTATAGAGAAGTGTGGAAAGACATACACCAAACCATTAACACTGCAGGAGATTGGGATATGGAGGATGTATGCATTAAAGAACACAGAAAATTGCTATTAAATTACAGAATAATTTAATCTCTAAATTATTCATTTAGAGATGAATTCAAATATTAGCCATTACTTCATTTGAATTTCTTTTCAAAATTAAGACAGGGTTCTTGCTATGTTGCCTAGGCTGGTCTCAAACTCCTGGCCTCAAGAGATCCTCCTGTTAGCTACCATGCCCCATCATATAAATGAACATGCCAGGCACTACTCTGGGCACATAAAGATGGGAAGATGGGGCCAGGTGTGGTGGCTCACTCCTGTAATCCCAGCACTGTTGGAGGCTGAGGTGGGTGAATCACCTGAGGTCAGAATTCGAGATCAGCCTGACCAATATGGAGAAACCCAGTCCCTACTAAAAGTACAAAATTAGCCAGGTGTGGTGGCACATGCCTGTAATCTCAGCTACTCAGGAGGCTGAGACAGGAGAATCGCCTGAATCTGGGAGGCGGAGGTTGCAGTGAGCTGAGATTGCACCACTTGCACTCCAGCCTGGGTGACAGAGAGAGACTCTGTCTCAAAAAAAAAAAAAAAAAAAAGGTTGGGCGAGGTGGCTTCCGCCTGTAATTCCAGCAATTTGGGAGGCTGAGGTGGGTGGATCGCCTGAGGTCAGTAGTTTGAGACCAGCCTGGCCAACATAGTGAAATCCCATCTCTACTAAAAATACAAAAAAAAAAAAAAAAAAAAGTATATGTCTAAACATCCTGCTTACACCACAAAAATAAAAAAGAAAAAAAAATAGATGAGCATGGTGGTAGGTGCCTGAAATCCCAGCTATTCAATAGTCCAAGGCAGGAGAATTGCTTGAGGCCAAGGTTACAGTGAGCCGATATTGCACCACTGTACTCCAGCCTGGGCAAGAAGAGTGAAACTCCATGTCAAAAAAAAAAAAAAAAAAAAAAAAAAAAGGAAGACAGTGACTTTGTCTTAAAAGAAGCTCATAATCTAGAGTAAGACACAGAACAACCATGACAGAATCAATACTGATGTTGAAGTGTGTTATGTGCTGATAGAAGCATGAACAGGCAGCCCCAGGAGCATAGCAAGGGAGTCTCTCTTTTATTCTCAAAAAGTGAAAGAATGTTTTCTGGAGGAGCCACTTAAGTTGAAGCTGAACTTATATGACTGTTTTCCAGATGGAGAAGGGTTTGAAGAGTATTCCAGGCAGTTGGAACTACATTTTGGAAGGCAGGGATGCAAGAAACAGCTAGAACCCTTTGGAAACTGCCAGATTATGTGAGGGTGTTGACACAGGACATACCTAGAAAGGACTGATGTGCTAAGGGAAAGAGTTCAACTTAATACGAGAGGGTTTGAACCTCCTACATACAACAGGGGAGTAACATTGTTAGATTCGTATTTTAGAAAGATCAGCCGGGCGCAATGGCTCACGCCTGTACTCCCAGCACTTTGGGAGGCCGAGGTGGGTGGATCACAAGGTCAGGATTTCAAGACCAGCCTGGCCAAGATGGTGAAACCCCATCTCTACCAAAATACAAACAATGAGCTGGGCGTGGTGGCACGTGCCTGTAATCCCAGCTACTCCGGAGGCTAAGGCAGATAATTGCTTGAACCCAGGAGGCGGAGGTTGCAGTGAGCTGAGATTGCACCACTTGCACTCCAGCCTGGGTGACAGAGAGAGACTCTGTCTCAAAAAAAAAAAAAAAAAAAGAAAGAAAGAAAGAAGAGAAAAAAGATCATTCATTCTAGCTACAGAGTGTGCAGAATATAGGAAACACTAGGAAAGCAGTAGTTCCTGTACTCAAAGAGCTAATAGTGTACTTTGGAAAAGAGACAAATGATAGCCAGCTTTTATCAAGTGATGACTTTGCTGGACACTGCTCTAAGTACTTCACAAACCTAGCCTATGGTAGGATTTTGATTCCTGTTTTACAGAGAAGGAAACAGACATAGAGGAGTCAAATAACTTGCTTATAGACACCCAGGCAGCCAGATAAAGAACTTAATTGAGGCCAGGCATGATGGCTCACGCCTGTAATCCCAGCACTTTGGGATGCCAAGGCGGACGAATCACCTGAGGTCAGGAGCTTGAGACCAGCCTGGCCAGCATGGCGAAAACCCATCTCTAGTAAAAATACAAAAAAATTAGCCAGGCTTGGTGGCGCATGCCTGTAGTCCTAGCTACTTGGGAGGCTGAGGCAAGAGGCAAGATAATCGGGAGGCTTGAACTTGGGAGGCGAAGGTTGCAGTGAGCCTGCAACCTTCAAAAAGGTTTTTTTTTTTTTTTTTTTTTTTGCAGGCTACAAAACAAAAAACAGAAAACAAGTTCTTTTACTTTTTTTTTTGAGATGGAATTTTGTTCTTGTTGCCTAGGCTAGAGTACAATGGCACCATCTCGGCTAACTGCAACCTCCGCCGCCCAGGTTCATGCGATTCTCCTGCCTCAACCTCCTGAGTAGCTGGGATTACATGCTAGTTTTGTATTTTTAGTAGAGATGGGGTTTCTCCATGTTGGCTAGACTGGTCTCGAACTTCTGACCTCAGGTGATCTGTCCGCCTCAGCCTCCCAGATTGCTGGGATTACAGGCATGAACCATCTTGCCCAGAAAAAGAACTTAACTGAATGCTTCCCATATGATGTAGGCTTAGATTTACAGTGTAGTGTGTTAGGTTTTAAGGATAGGTATCTTGGTGACCAGCAGACCTGGACTAGAGAATCAGGTGAGGCTTCTATTACAGAGGAAGTGGCTTCTAGTCTGCAATCAGAGGCATAGAGTTGCTGTGGAGGAGAGTCAGGAAGAACCCTCTGGGGAAAAGAGAGCTGATTGTTTAAAGCCTCTAAGCTGGGAAAGAATACGGCATACTGAGAGGAGCTGAAAGTCATTCAGCATGGCTGGGTCATAGAGAATGAAGTGAGTAGTGGGGAGAGGGGCTGGTGAAGTGAGTGGGGACCAGACTTAAAAAACTCTGGGCTTGGCCAGACGAGGTGGCTCATACTTGTAATCCCAGCACTTTGGGAGGCTGAGACAGGTGGATCATCTGAGGTCAGGAGTTTGAGACCAGCCTGGCCAACATGGTGAAACTCCATCTCTCCTAAAAATACAAAAAAATTAGCCAGGTGTGGTGGCACATGCCTGTAATCCCAGCTACTTGGGAGGCTGAGGCAGGAGAATTGCTTGAACCTAGAAGATGGAGGTTGTGGTGAGCTGAGATCACACCGTTGCACTCCAGACTGGCCAAAAAAGTCAAACTCTGTCCAAAAAAAAAAAAAAAAAAAAACCAAAAAAACCCTCTGGGCTTTACCAGCAGAAATGGCACACGCCTGTAAATCCAGGACTTTGGGAGATCAAAGTGGGAGGACTGCTTGAGGCCAGGAGTTCAAGGCCAGCTTGGGCAAAATAGCAAGACCTTGTGTCTAAAAAAAAATTTTTTTTTTTTTTAAGAGGCTGGGCATGGTGGCTCATGCCTGTAATCCCAGCACTTGAGGCCGATGTGGGCGGATCACGAGGTCAGGAAATTGAGAACATCCTGGCCAACATGATGAAACCTTGTCTCTACGAAAATACAAAAAATTAGCTGGGCATGGTGGCGCAACACCTGTAGTCCCAGCTATTCGGGAGGCTGAGGCAGGGGAATTGCTTGAACCCAGGCGGTGGAGGTTGCAGTGAGCCTAGATTGTGCCACTGCACTCCAGCTGGGTAACAGAGCAAGACTCTGTCTCAAAAAAAACATCTTATTTTAAACTTTTTTTCTGGGCTGGGGATGGTGGCTCACACCTATAATCCCAGCACTTTGGGAGGCCAAGATGGGTGGATCACTTGAGGTCAGGAGTTCGAGACCAGCCTGGCCAACATGGTGAAACCTTGTCTCTACTAAAAATACAAAAACAATTAGCTAGGCGTGGTTGTGCATGCCTGTAATCCCAGCTACTTGGGAGGCTGAGGCAGAACACTTGAATCTGGGAGGCGGAGGTTGCCGTGAGCTGGGATCATGCCATTGCATTCCAGCCTGGGTGACAGAGTGAGACTCCAACTCAAACAAAACAAAAACCTCTTTTTTTTGGTAGGGACGGGGGTCTTACTATGTTGCCCAGGCTAATCTTGAACTCTTTGGGTTCAAGCAATCCTCCCACCTGGGAGTCCAAAAACACTGAGATTACGGACGTGAGCCACCACATGGGTGGGGGGGAGAAGGGGGATAAAACTTTTTATTTCTGGACTTCATTCTAAAAGCAAGGAAAAGCCATTGACAAATTCAATGCAAGGATTGACTAGCTTTGCAGTTTTTTTTTTTTTTTTTTTGAGATGGAGTCTTGCTCTGTCACCCAGGCTGGAGTGCAGTGGTGCAATCTTGGCTCACTGCAACCTTTGCCTCCTAGGTTTGAGCAGTTCTCTTGCCTCAGCCTCCCAAGTAACTGGGACTACAGGTGCCTGCCACTGAACCCAGCTAATTTTTGTATTTTTAGTAGAGACTGGATCTCACCATGTTGGCCAGGCTGGTCTCAAACTCCTGACCTCAGGTGATCCACTTGCCTTGGCCTCCCAAAGTGCTGGGATTACAGGAGGGAGCTAATGTGCCCGGCCTTGTTTTGTAGTTTAGCTTACTCCAGTTACTATGTGGAGATTGGATTAGGAAGTTTAGGCCTGCAGGCCTGAGATCAGTTAAATGTTATTTGTCATCTAGGTGGCCAGGATTCAGGGAGAGGGACAATGCTTGTTGAATGGCTATTATGTGAATTAAATTGGCATATATTAAAGGTGATCTTTGACAGGAGCACGAGTGCTGAAGCAGTTAGCACATAGTATGAGAGTCGTTTGTATATTAATGAAATGGGCAAGCACTAAACAAATGAGGATTCTGCAGCTATACAGACATGTGTTAAACTTATGGCTCTGCCATTCACTAAATCTGTGGCCTTTATTTATTTTTGAGAAGTAGTTTCGCTCTGTTGCCCAGGATGGAGTGCAGTGGTGCGATCTGGGCTCACTGCAACCTCCGCCTGTCCGGGTCAAGCAATTCTCCCACCGCAGCCTCCCGAGTAGGTGGGACTACAGGTGTGCGCCACCAATCCCCACTAATCTTTTTATTTCTAGTAGAGACGGGATTTCACCAAATTTGCCAGGCTGGTCTTGAACTCCTGACCTCAAGTGATCCGTTCTTCTCGGCCTCCCAAAGTGCTGGGCTGAAGGCGTGAGCCACCATACCTTACCTGAGTAGTAGCGCGATCTCGGCTCACAGCAGTCTCAACTTTCCAGGCTCAAGTAATCCTCACCTCAGCCTCCCAAGTAGCTCGGACTACAGGTGCGCGCCACCACGCACAGCCAATTATTGTATTTTTTTGTAGAGATGGGATCTCACTATTTTTTCCGGGCTGGTCACTAACCCCTGGGCTCAAGTGATTCGCCCGCCTCAGCCTCCCAAGCGAAGTGCTGGGATTTCAGGCGTGCGCCATAGCTCTCAGCCCAAAGTATTTTTTTTTTTAAGGCAGGATCTTGCCCTATCGCCCAGGCGGAAGTGCCGTGGTGTGATCACAACTCACTACAGCCCCGACTTCCCGGGCTCAAGTGATCCTCCCGCCGCAGCCTCCACGCCCGGTTAGTTTTTTTTTTTGTATTTTTTTGTAGAGAAGATGAGGTCTCGCTTTGTTGCCCAAGCTGGCCTCGAACTCCTGGGCTCAAGCGATCCTCCTGCCGCAGCCTCCCAAAATGTTGGGATTGTGGGCCTGAGCCACCGCGCCCAGCCTACTATCTTTATCTTATAGAAATAAAAGAAAGGAGGAAACTGAGGCTCGGAGACAGTAAGTAATTTCCCTAAGGTTCCCCAGCTAATGAGCGGAGCGACGATTTGTGGAACGAAATGAATGAAATTGATGTGGCTGCGGGCCCGAACGCGCCGGGTCGGTGAAGCGGCGTAGACGCGGAGTACGCAGCTCACACCCGGCGGCCGCGGTTTCCAGGAGGAAACGAAGGTGCTTTGCTCACTGCGCGTGGCGCCTCCGCGGAGACCCCGCGCTGCCCTTCTCGGCCGTCGCTCAGTCCTCGGCTGACTGGAAGCAGGAAGTGGCGGCGGGCGTCGCGAGTGGTGACATCACGGGGCGACGGTGGCGAAGGGCGGGGGCGGAGGAGGAGCGAGCTGGGCCGCGGGGGGGCGGCAGCACAGTCTCCGGGATCCCCAGGCCTGGAGGGGGGTCTGTGCGCGGCCGGCTGGCTGTGCCCCACGTCTGGTCCCGAGCGGGCCTCCCTCGGGCCAGCCCGATGTGACCGAGCCCAGCGGAGCCTGAGCAAGGAGCGGGTCCGTCGCGGAGCCGGAGGGCGGGAGGAACATGACATCGCGGAGGTGAGGAGCCCCGAGGGGCCCGGCCCGGGCCTCGGCCCGGCCCCCGCCGCGCTCGGTCAGCCCCGTCCGGAAGAGGGCGCCCCGGCCGGGCTTCGGGCTCCCCTCCAGGATCGGGTTGGGGGCTGGTTCCCTCCTCGTCCCCTCGCCCTCCCGGGGCCTGGGGCCGGCCCCACCGCGCCCCCACCCCTTGGGTCCCCATTCATTTCCTGCCTCCCCGAGTTCCGGCTGCGGCAGCCCGGGGGATGCCCGTCAGGCCCCGGGCAGGTAGAGCTGCCGAGGGAACCACGGGCGCCAGCGGCCCGGCTCAGCGCCGCATTCCTGACCCATTGCCTCATGAGAATTGCCTCATGGTGATTCCGAAATAACCCCGCTCACTTGGGGAGGCTCCTTGGGACATGAGAGGGGAGTTGCGAGGGGCCGGACCCCCAGTGGTCTAGGCGTTCTGGGTCACTGTGCCACTTGCGTGCATTTGGGGACTTCACGCAGGACCCCTGACGCTTTTACATGCCCCTTTGTGTCTTCTTTTTCTCCCACCCCTCACGTGCCAGAAATGGAAAAACTGACTGTATGTGCAGCCACTAGAAGTATTTCCTTCCTCTGCGATCTTCGCTTTGGGAGATGGAAAGGAAGGGAGCCACATCTCGTTATTTAATCCTTCACTACAACCTTAGTGTCAGGTCACTTTACTGGTACCCGTTTTATGGATGAGGAAACCGAGGCCCAGAAGTTACGTGCTGTAAATAAGATTTGAAACTAAGGAGGATTAGTGAGTTAATGAGATCCTTTGAAAGGTCAGGGTAAATACTACTACTAATAGCTAACATTTGCTTAGTTCTGACGGCCCTATCAGATGGCTATTATCCCCATTGTAAAGATGAGTAAACCGAGATTCAAAGGTTAAGCAAATTGCCTCACAGCAAGTAGGTGGTGGAGACAGAATCCCTACCTTTAATCAGTATGTTGCTTCTATTATTTTGTAACTATTGCTAACCATTTGTAAGCCTTAATTTTGTTGTCAAACAGTACCTGTTGTTTTCAGATAATGATCCTGCTATTTTGTATGGTCATTGTATATACCACTCACGCTTAAGACCCATTATCTATTCTTTTCCATGGTTGTTCAATTATGGTCACTGTCTTAGACATTTAAAAAAACGATTCAAGCTATTGGGGCTATTTGAATGAGACTTTTCAAAATACTAGGAATGTCTCCTCCAAACAAATCTGGCATGTTATTCATACATGGATCTGGAGTTTAAAAAGGGGAGAAAAAAGAAAACTGGAACTGGTAGGAAGTGAGTGACTTGGACAGGTCTGTTGGCAAGTGTTTACAGATCTGGGTAATATATAACTGCATTTCAACAGAACAGTGTATAGCCTCAAATGTTCTAATTCTTTAGGGAGCTTTTAAATAAAACAGTTGTCTATTCTTAAATCTGTCAAATAGTCATTGAGCCTTTTGTTCCTGGTGTCTGCTCTTCCAGACAAGTAAGGATCTGCTGCTTTAGGAGACAAAAAGAAAGGGGGCTGGGGATTGGGAAAAGGTCTGGGGAGTAATAGACCCTACATTGTCCAGTTTGTTGGTTTAGAAGCAGAGAAGTGTGGGCATAGTCAAAGCAGCAAGTAAGTGGTAAAGATGACAGTTTGAAAATGGAGCAATTACTTCTACCCTCCAGCCCTGATATTGTGCACCACCCAAAAAGCCAGATTATGAACATAATACACATAATTCTGAATGATTTATTTTTTTTGGATTGTGAGTCTGTTAACCAGCCTTAACAAGGTATAAATGAGATATAATAAACTGCATATATTTAAATGTACAATTTGATCAGTTTTGACATACATATACACTTGGGAAACCACCACCACAGTCAAGGTAATGAACACATCTACCACCCGTCGTGATTTTGCCTCATGTTCTTTATAATCCCTCCTTTGTTCTTAGGCAGCCACTGTTCTGCTTTCTGTCACTATATATGAGTTTGCATTTCCTAGAATTTTATTTTTAAAAAATTTTAAAATTGTTTGAATAGAGATGGGGTCTCGCTGTGTTGCCCATGGCAGTCTCAAACTCCTTTGTTCATGTGATCCTCTCACCTTGGCCTCCTGAAGTATTGGGATCATGGGTATGAGCCACCCTGCACAGCCCTAGTATTTTATTTTATTATTATTGTTATTATTATGTTTTTTTTGAGATAAAGTCTCACTCTGCTGCCCAGGCTGGAGTGCAGTGGCGCGGTCACTGCAGCCTTGATTTCCTAGGCTCTCTCCCTCCTCCTCCCTCCTCAGCTTCCTGATTAGTGGGGCTACAGGTGTGTACCGTCACACCTGGCTAATTTTTGTATTTTTTTGTAGAGACAGGGTTTTGCCATGTTGGCCAGGCTGGTCTCAAACTCCTGCGCTCAAGTGATCCTCCTGCCTCAGCCTCCCAAAGTGCTGGGATTACAGGCATGAGCCACTGTGCCCAGCCTTCAAATTATTTTAACCTAGTATTAATTCATTGAACAAGTAGTTAATGAGCCAGGCAGGATAAAGCAATAAATAGGGAAATATTGCTATTTTATTGGCTGAGAGAGAGCAGACGAACGCATGACTAAATAGGACAATTTTAGGTAGTAATAATTCTAGGATGGAAAAAAATCCCACAGAAATGTGAGGATGGGAGAATGCGGTTTGCTTTGATAGGTGATTTAGAGGAGGTGATCATATGACCTGACACCTGAATGACAAGTATTAGTCTGAATTTTGCTTAATTATCAAAATAACTCTTTTTGGGCTAGACTTTTATATGTATTCAGTAACTAAAATGTACTGATATCTCTCAGCATCATAGGTAGGGAAACTAAGGCATTGAGCAATTAAGTGACTCCTCCCTCAATCGTGTAGCAGTGATAGCACTGGATTTAGATTTTGAGGTTGCTTCTCTGCCCTTCTCTGCCTTTGTGAAACCAACAAAGCTGCCTGTATTTTCCCACTCTTCCTTCAGCATGTGTACCTCCTTTACACCTGCTTTTGTTCCTCTGAAATACATACTCAGGGATGAGCTGAGAGGGGCAGAAAATTGAGCTTGTTTTGAGACCAGAGGCTTTTGGTTTATCTCTTGCAGGTCAAGTACATTTTGTCCTGGGCTCTCCCTGGTGGCCATGTTTGTTTATCTCCTGCGGGAGTAAATAAACTTGCTTTGCTGAAAAATAACAGTTCTGTGTCTTTCCAGTTGAAACTGGGATGTCTTTATTAACGTCAGTTCTCTATGTTAGGCCAAGTTTTTGGTTCGAGTTGCTCCAGTGCAGAGGCTGGCTGCTAAGATAACTTACCCACTCTTATCCCTGGTCAATGTGGAGACTGTTTTGAGTGGCACATGATGATGGAAAAGCAGAGCCAACTCATGTTTGTAATTGTTCCTAGCAGGCCGTGGTGTACTTTGTTAGGCAGCCACAGTACAATAGAGACACTCAGCTTATTCCCCTTTCCTCTGGGAAACACAGACCGCACTTGCCATCTAACGCCAATGTTTTTAAGAAGGAGAGGCAAAAAGTGATGTTGGCAGGGTCTCTGGGGGTTGTGGACCTCAACCAAGGGTTGGAGACCCTGAAATGGATTCAGATGTCCTAAAATGCAGCCCAGTTCATTACTATGAATTTTGGAGGATTGTGTGCCTTGACCAAATGTGTATATATTATGGTCTTTGACAACACTGAAATAGGAAAAATACTATCCATTTTGTGAGGAGCATTGAATTTAGAAAGGGAGACAGACTTTTATGCCAGTATCAAATGAATTTGATAAAGCTAGTACCAAAATTAAACTTGAATTTTTTTTTTTAATAGAGCCTTAATCCGTCACTTAGGCTGGAGTGCAGTGACACAGTCTTGGCCCACTGCAACCTCCACCTTTTGGGTTCAAGCGATTCTTGTGCCTCAGCCTCCTGAGTAGCTGGGATTACAGGCGTGTGCCACCATGTCTCGTTAATTTTTGTATTTCTAGTAGAGATGGGGTTTCACCATGTTGGTCAGGCTGGTCTCAAACTCCTGACCTCGTGATCCACCCGCCTCAGCCTCCCAAAATGCTGGGATTACAGGTGTGAGCCGCGGCGCTTGGCTACAATATCTATTTTAAAGATAATGGTTCAAGTTTTTATCATCCCACCGGCCACTCTAATGAAACATCTATCCATACATTGAAGAACTATTTATAGTGGGATTACTATGTGCCAGGCACTGTGCTAGGCATTGGATATTCCAGGTTTTAGGAAATAGCACATGCAAAAGTGCTGAAGTGGGAGATCTCGGAGTGATTGAAGAATAGGAGAGAGCACATGTGGGAGCTGTGGGGCTGGGAAGGTGGGAGGTAGGTGGGAACAGACTACACAGGGATTCTTAATGTCTTTAGTGTCATGTGGACCATGGAGAGAAGTGCAGATTATATTTTTAGAGCAATGCAAAATCATAGAAGGCTGTGATCAGGGGAGTGGCATGAGCTGATCTATTTAAAAATATTTCTCTGGCTGCTGCGAAGGAAGGATTGTAGGAGGCAGGAGTAGATTCAGGGAGATGAGACAAGTGATGAGAGAGGCTTTGAACTTGTTTAGAAGTAGTCTGTGGAAAGTCTTTTTCAGAGGTAGTTTCTGTTTATTGCCCTGTCATCAAAGCAGAGATGCTGACCTATGAAACTCCATGAGAAAATAGTGATTTATAAAGACATAGCTATGTACTACCATTAAAAAGCTGCTTAAAAAAAAAGATAAAAAGCCGATTTAACAACCTTTTTTTTTTTCTTCAAGATAGGGTCTTACTCTGTCACCCAGGCTGGAGTGCAGTGGCATGGCCTCAACTCACTGCAACCTCCACCTCTCAGGCTCACGCGATTCTCCCACCTCAGCCTCCCGAGTGGCTGGGACAACAGGCACATGCCACCATGTCTCGCTATTTTTTTGTATTTTTTGCAGACATGGGATTTTGCCATGTTGCGCAGGTTGGTCTCGAACTCCTGAGCTCAGGTGATCCACCCAACTCAGCCTCCAAAGTGCTGGAGATTACAGACCTGAGCCTCTGGGCCCTGCCTTACAACTTAATTTTTTGTTTTACATTTACAAGGATGTTTATTGCATTGTTGGAGATGACAAAATATTGGAGACAGCTGAAATCAATAGGGGGGCTAGTTAAATGAAATACAGTGTAGGATGCATTAGAATACTTT
This sequence comes from Cheracebus regulus, assembly GCA_963574635.1. Classification (NCBI taxonomy): domain Eukaryota; kingdom Metazoa; phylum Chordata; class Mammalia; order Primates; family Pitheciidae; genus Cheracebus; species Cheracebus regulus. Next base: position 16,430 of record CAUYQU010049840.1, read on the forward strand.
TCAGAAATTTAACTTTTTTGTAGCCTTTTAATTGTAATGCTTGTCCCTACTGACTCCTTTTTTTCTGCATGACTTACTAATTAAATTTTATAGGATATTAAAATTTAATTAGATTAGAAATGAGGAATGTTCTTATAATCTGTAGAAAGTGCCAAACTATAACCTTATTCCCTAAGAACAAATATAAATAATTTTTCTGGAGCAGCAGGTAAGAAAGATATAAATTTATATGTATACAAGAAACTGAAATTAGACTGTATATTTAAAGCTTACAAGTGCAGTTTTGTTACATGAATGTATTGTCCAGCATTGAAGTCTGGGCTGTTCATGTAACCTTCACCTGAATAATGTACATTGTACCCGTTAAGTAATTTCTGATCCCTCACACCCCTTCCACCCTGAAATTAGACTTTGGATCCCTAGTTTAAATTCCACCCCCCTTTTTTTTTGAGACAAGTTCTCACTCTCTCACCCAGGTTGGAGTGCAGTGTTGCAATTGTAGCTTACTGTAGCCTCAACCTCCTGGGATGAAGGGATACACCCTCCTCATCCTCCTTAGTAGCTGGCACTGCAGGCGTGCACCATCACATTCAGCTAATTTTTGGATATAGAGATAAGGTCTGAACTCCTGGGCTCAAGAGATTCTCCCGAAGTGCTGGGATTACAGGCATGGGCCACTGTACCCAGCCTCAACCTCTTTTCTCAGTATAGCGGCCTTGAGATGAAGTTCCTGCAATTCATCTTGACTGTCTCCCCACATCACTGGGGAGGGGGATGCATAGATAAATGTTCAGCATTGTTGTATTTTCTTTTTGTTTCATCAGCATCTTTTTTTAAACTCACTTGGCATAAGTCCCTACCCTCTAAGAGTGAAGCCTTTGCAGAATCTGCATTCAGATTTCGAGTATGATTTCCTGGCAAATAGTTCAGGTTTGTAAACTCTTTTATTTTTTATTTTTTGAGACAGAGTTTTACTCTTGTAGCCAGGCTGGAGTGCAGTGGTACCATCTTGGCTCACCGAAACCTCTGCCTTCCTAATTCAAGTGATTCTCCTGCCTCAGCCTTCCGAGTAGCTGGGATTACAGGTGGGATTACGCACCACCATGCCTGGCTAATTTTTGTATTTTTAGTAGAGACGGGGTTTCACCATGTTGGCCAGGCTGGTCTTGAACTCCTGACCTCAAGTGATCCACCTGCCTTGGCCTCCCGAAGTGCTGGGATTATAGGCATGAGCCACCATACCAGCCAAAACTATGTTTTTTAAAAAATTTATTTATTTTATTTTATTTTTTATTTTTGTTGCTGAGAGATGTAAACTCTTACAGGCAGGAATTACGTCTTTTATTTTTTAAAACCCACTCAACACAGGGCTCATGTGTAATAGGCCCTGGAGCTTATTTTAAACATTGATTTGAGGCTCTTTTTCCCAAGTGCTGGTGTGTGTTTGTGTATATGTGTGTGTGTGTGTGTGTGTGTGTGTGTGTGTGTGTGTATGTATGTAAGTCTATGAGATGAGTCGTACCTACCTGGGCTGTATTATGGCCTTATGGTTTTTTTTTAAAAATTTCACTTATTTTTGTAGATATGAGGTCTCACTACTTGCTCAGGCTGGTCTTGAACTCTGGTGCTCAACCAATCCTCCCTCCTTGGCCTCCCAGAGTGCTGAGATTACATGTGTGAGCCACCACACCTGGCCAGTGATCTTTAATAAATATAGATAATGGCCGAGCATGGTGGCTCACACCTGTAATACCAGCACTTTGGGAGCCTGAGGCTGGCAGATCACTTGAGCTCAGGAGTTTGAGACCAGCCTGGGCAACATGGACAAAACTGTGTCTCTACAAAAAATACAAAATTAGCCAGGCGTGGTGGTGCATGCCTGTAGTCCCAGCCACTCAGGAGGCTGAGACAGGATAATTGCTTGAACCTGGGAGGTGGAGGTTACAGTGAGCCAAGATAGTGCCATTGAACTCCAGCATGGGTGACAGAGTGAGACCTTGTCTCAAAAATATGTAGATAGAGACAATAGATATAGATACAGATAATGCCAGATGATGGCTGGTTAGAAGGGATCATCAGGGGCTGGCAGGTTTTGCAGGTGTTAGAATGAGCAAGATGAGGAGGAGGAGGATGCGTACTTCCCTCTCCTTGTAATTCTTTCTCTACCCCCTCCCCTGAGTGTGTTTTTTGAAGACAAGGTCTCACTCTGTCACCCACGCTGGATTGCAGTGATGCAGTCATAGCTCACTGAAGCTCATATTCCTGGGCTCAAGCGATCCTCTTGCCTCAGTCTCTTGAGGAACTCGGGCCACAGATGCATACAACTATGCCTGGCGAAGTTTTTCATTTTTTATAGAAATGGAGTCTTGCTGTGTTGCCCAGGCTGGTCTTGCACTCCTGGCTTCAAGTGATTCTCTTGCCTCAATTTCCCAAAGTGTTGTCATTATAGGCATGAGCCACTGTGCCTAGCCCATCAGTGTCTTTTCATCCTTTACTCCTGTCAAAATTAATTCACTCAGCAGCCACTGATCAAGTGCCTACTATATACATGGTGAGGACTGGAAATTTATTTGTCTCTTCCTATCTTTGTCTGGACCCTCTGTGTTAATTGTAATTAATTTGTATTAATTCTAACAAACGTGTGGATAAACTCAAAGGAGGCCATTTCCTCTCCTTCCAGGTTATATAGATGCACTTTATAGGTTGCAGGTGTCATTTGTTGGTTTGGTTTAAACTAAATCCTATTGTGTCAAATTATGCTAGGTGTGAGTTGGGGGGTGTTCATGATGTGTGTTGTCTTTTTTTTTTTTTTTTGCCTCACTAATATTACAAGTGTTTATAACCCTTGAGGCGGGACCTATACATAAAGATTTTTATTAATACCAATGTGCTTTATCTTCCCTTTATAAGTTTTCAGGGTCGAATTAACTAACTGCATCTCAGTAGTGATAAGCAAGCTGCAAATCGCAAAATGGTTACACGCATTAAACCTGTAACTAGGAAGCATTTTTCGTAATTGTGAATGCTTTTTGAAAACAAACAAAAAAAAAAGGCTGAGCGTGGTGGCTCACGCCTGTAATCCAAGCACTTTGGAGGCCAAGATGGGTGGATCACCTGAGGAGGCCAAGGCGGGCAGATCCTGAAGTCGGGAGTTCAAGACCAGCCCGACCAACATTGTGAAACCCTGTCTTTAAAAAAAAAAAAAAGAAGAAAAAAGCTATGGAAGGAAAGTTTAAAATCAACTAAAGCTGAAGTAGATGATGGAGTAGCCATTTCAGTTTCTAACTATGTACTATTTGAAATAATGTGGAGAAATCTCCAGAGCTATGAAAAAATATAGGAAAAAGCAGTGTAACTTAAATGACATACATGTCACAGTTGCCTATGTGCAACTAACATAATTATGCATGAGAAGTATCTATCCTGCATAGCATCCACCAATATTAATAATGATAATAATAGTGAAAACTAATGTTTATTAAGTCCTTGCTGTCTCCAGCCTCTGTGCTAAATACTGGTTACTACGTTTCCCCTAAAAATATTATTCTCATCTGTTTGTTCTTAATAACAGGATAGCATAATTATAAGTTGTAAATGAAATGATATAGTTTATTTAATAAAAGGATAAAGGAGAAGACCACCTGCCTTATCTTCTGTTGCTGATCTAGCTGATAGATGTAGGTGGTGTTTACCTGGTTTCACCTTTGGCAGTTGAAACTACTTTTTTTTTTTAAGTGACAGGGTGGGCCAGGCTCAGTGGCTCACACCTGTAATCCCAGCACTTTGGGAGGCTGGTGCAGGCAGATCACTTGAGGTCAGGAGTTCAAGACCAGTCTGGCCAACATGGAGAAACCCCATCTCTACTAAAAATGCAAAAATTAGGCAAGGTGGCACACACCTGTAATCCCAAGTATCTGGGAGGCTGAGGCATGAGAATTGCTTGAACCCAGGAGGCAGAGGTTGCAGTGAGCCAGGATTCAGCCACTGTACTCCAGTCTGGGCGACAGAGTAAGACTCTGTCTCCAAAAACAAAAAAATAAAAAGAGAGAGAGAGAGACAGGGTCTTGCTCTGTTGCCCAGGCTGAAGTACAGTGGAATGATCATAGCGTACTGTAACCTTGAACTTCAGGTCTCAAGCCATCCTCCCACCTCAGCCTCTGGAGTAGGTGGGACTATAGGGGCATGCTACCACGCTCGGCTGTTTTAAAAACTTTTTGTAGAGATGGGCTGTTGCTATGCTGCCCAGGCTGGTCTTGAACTCCTAGATTCAAGTAATCTTCTCTCCTCTGCCTCTCAAAGCACATGGCTGATAGGCATGCCACCATGCTTAGTCCTAAAATCTTCTTTTATAATGTTTTCCACATCCTCAGCTTCAACAGGATACTCTGTATCAGTGTTATAAGTATGCAAAGGTGAGAACATGTAGTTACAACATGAAATCATCTGTATTCAGAGTCCCACTTTAGAAATTTTTAGAAATATGATGGCTAGGTGTGGTGGCTCATCCCTGTAATCCCAGTACTTTGGGAAGCCAAGGTGGGTGGATCACCTGAAGTCAGGAGTTCGAGACGAGACCAGCATGGCCAACATGGTGAAAAATGTTAAGAAACCTTTTTTTTTTTAGACATGAGGTCTCACTGTGTTGCCCAGGCTGGTCTTAAACTCTTGGCCTCTGCCTCAGCCTTTTGAGTAGCTATGACTATAGGCATGTGCCATCACCCAGCTAATCAAAATTTTATTTTTATTTATTTATTTATTTTTAGAGATGAGGTCTTGCTTTGTTGTCTAGACTGTAAGTTAGTTTCAGATATCAACATTTGGTGTTTCCAAATGCATGGGGAGGCACTGGGGCGAGTTTTTGGCTCATATGCATAGGTACCTTAGACATTCACTTTGCAAATTCTTATTAAAATGACTACAGTAGTATACAGATAGGGAAAAATATTGTCATCAGCACTACCGACTGGGTGAGAATAGACTGTATACTAAAAACAATAACCATCTTTTTGCCACATAAAGAGCTGGTGGGGGCCAGTTTGAAGAGGGCTTTCCCATCTGCCTTCTGCCTCTTCCTCTTGAGTATGTGGAAGTTGGAGTCATCCTTGACAGCCTCCTGTTGATACCACCCAGGTCACAGATGTGAAACTGTGTGGATGTAGGAGAGAGCAGTGATGGGGCTCACCCAAGGTTGCTCTTCCTTCCCTTCTGGCCACAAATGTTTAGTAAGGAACTGCTCTGTATTAACCCTTTGCTAGGGGCTGCAGGTACAGTGGTGAAGAATTAGACACGGTCCTACTCGGGAGGCTGAGGTGGGAGCATCGCTTGAGCCCAGGAGTTGGAGCTGCAGCGAGCCATGATTACGCCACTGCACTCCAGCCTGGGGGACAGAGCGAGACCCTGTCTCTAAAAATCAAAAAAAGAGGCTGTGCGTCGTGGCTCACACCTGTAATCCCAGCACTTTTGGGAGGCCAAGGTGGGCGGACGACCTGAGGTCAGGAGTTCGAGATCAGCCTGACCAATATGATGAAACCCCATCTCTATTAAATATAGAAAAATTAGCCGGGTGTGGTGGCGTGTGCCTGTAATCCCAGCTACTCGGGAGGTTGAGATAGGAGAATCGCTTGAACTTGGGAGGCAGAGGTTGTGGTGAGCTGAGATTGCTCCATCGCACTCCAGCCTGGACAACAAGAGGGAAACAATGTCGGGGAAAAAAAAAACAAAACAAAACAAACAAAAAAACAAAAACAAGACAGAAACAAAAAAGAAACAGACATGTCCTTTGCCCTCATAGAATTGCCAGTCTAGCCTTCAACCTGACGATTGTAGAAATGTGGGATTAGATGCTATGTTGCTATGTTGAGTGTCATCCCTGAGAAGCAGGGGGTGTATTGAGAAGGTAGGATGGGGGATCTGACTGTGGGACTGCTAGAGGGAAAAGCACATGTAAAGGCCGCATGTAGCACATTGGAGGAAATCGGAAAACTGATCAGAGAACCAGAGTCATCTAGGGACCACACCATGCAGGGCCCCGTTAAGATCTGTGACTTTATTCTAAATGTTTTCTTCTGGCTAACATCTAAATTTCTAGTTCCAAAGGTGAAATTCCAAGGGTGGGTTCTGTGCTAAGCATTTTGGATGTATTAATTAATTTCCACCACACAACATTGCTGTGAATTAAAATAGTTTCTAAGCAAGGCAAGAAACAAAGAAGTCGTAATGGAAAAATCTGATAAATTTAACCATACCAACATGAACCTTTATAGGAAAAAAAATACCACAGACTAAAGAGGGGGAAAAAAAAGGAGACAAATATTTGCAACACACACATTAAAGGGTAATTTTCTGGTTATATCAAGAGCTCTTATAAATTAGTAAAAAAAAAAAAATCCAATAGGAAATGAGCAATGACAAACTGACAACTCATAGAAAAGGAAAAACAAGTGGCTTGAAAACATGAACAAGTGCTCAGTCTCACAAAGAAATGCAAACTAACATGATACCATTTTCCATTAATCAGATAGACAAAGATGAAAGAGTTTGGTAATATATGTAGTATTGACACAAGTGAGGGAAAACAGGGGATTTCACACTCTATGGCTATCCAAACCAGTACCTTATTTTGAGGGCAGTTTGACAATATTCATCAAAATAAAAAAATTATACATGGTCGTGTGCCACATGATGGTTCAGTTGATGATGGATGGCATACACAATAGTGGTCCCATAGGAATATAATGGGCCAGGCACAGTGGCTTTCACCTGTAATCCCAGCACTTTGGGAGGCCGAGGTGGGCAGATTACCTGAGGTCAGGAGTTCAAGACCAGCCTGGCCAACATGGTGAAACCCCGTTTTTACTAAAAAAATACCAAAAAATTAGTTGCGTGTGGTGGCGGGTGCCTGTAATTTCAGCTACTCGGGAGACTGAGGCAGGAGACTCTCTTGTACCTGGGAGGTGGAGGTTGCAGTGAGCTGAAGTTGGGGCACTGCACTCCAGTCTGGACGATGGGTAGAGACTTCGTCTCAAAAAAAAGTATAATGGACTGGGCGTGGTAGCTCATGCCTGCTGTAATCCCAACATTTTGATAGGGCAAGTCAGGAGGATCTTTTTAGCTCAGGAGTTTGAGGCCAGTGGGGACAATATAGCAAGACTCCATCTCCAAAAAAAAAAAAAAAAGATAATGGCGCTGTCCTGTATAGACATACCATTTTAACTTTTTTTTTTTTTGAAAAGAAGTCTTGCTCTGTCACCCAGGCTGGAGTATAGTTCCATGATGTGGGCTCACTGAAACCTCCACTTCCTAAGTTCAAGTGATTCTCCTGCTTCACCCTCCCGAGTAGCTGGGACTACAGGCCTGTGCTACCACATCTGGCTAATTTTTGTATATTTAGTAGAGACTGGGTTTCACCATGTTGGCCAAGCTGGTCTTGAACTCCTGACTTCAAGTGATCTGCCCGGCTCAGCCTCTCAAAGTGCTGGAATTATAGGCATGAACCACCACACCTGGTCACCATTTTTAATCTTTTTATTTAAACTGTACCTTTTCTATGTATGGATGTGTCTCGATATAGAAATACCATTTTGTTACAGTTACCTCCAGTATTCCATACAGTAGCATGCTGTGCAGGTGTGTAGCCCAGGAGCAATAGGTTATACAACTCAGTTGTGTAGTAGACTCTGCCATCTAGGTTTGTGTAAGTATGCTCCATGATGTTGGCACAATGACAAAATCACCTAATCATGCATTTCTCAGAACATATTCCTCATGTTAAGCAAGGCATGACTATATCTTGACAAAGCATTTTATTTCTAAAACTTTAATTTTACAGATTTATTTGTAAACGTATGTAAAAATGACTGTAAAGGATATGTTCTGCTGCAGTATTCGTAATAACAAAAACAGAGGATAACATAAATGTCCTATAAGAAGGGTTAGATTATGGATGGCACATTCGTACAACAGGGTATTGTGTAGCCATTGAAAAAGGTTACTAGGTGCAGTAGCTCATGCCTATAATTTAGACATTTTGGGAGGCCAAGGAAAGAGGATTGCTTGAAGCCAGGAGTTTGGGGCCAGCCTGGGCAACATAGCAAGACCCTATCTCTACAGAGGAAAAAAAAATTAGCCAGGTGTGGTGGTGCATGCCTCGATGGTTCCAGCTACTGAGGAGGCTGAGAGGGGATCACTTGTCCCTGACAGGCTGAGGCTGTAGTTAGCCATGATTGTGCCACTGTACTCCAGCCTGGGAGATAGAGTAAAACACTGTTTAAAAAAAAAAACCCTGTAAAATGTCAAGAAGTCCTGGGTGTGGGCCAGTTGTGGCGGCTCACACTTGTAATCCCAATGCTTTGGGAGGCAGAGGCACGAGTACTGAGGCCAGGAATTCTGAGACCAGGCTGAGCAAGATCGCAAGACTCCATTTCTACAAAAAATAAAAAAAATTGGCTGGGCATTGGGCATAGTGGTGCATTCCTGTAGTCCTAGCTACTCAGGAGGCTGAGGTGGGAAGATGGCTTGAGCCTGGGAGGTTGAGGCTGCAGTTGAGCCATGATCACACCTCTACACTCCAACCTGTGAAACAGAGTGAGACTCTGTCTCAAAACAACAACAAAAAACCCAACAAAGTACTGATAAAGAAAGATCTTCAAGTTGTTGTATGTGAAAAAATCAGAGTGTAAAACAGGAGAATCCCATTTGTGTGTGTGTCAAGTGTGTGTCAGTATATATATGTATATATACAAGGCTCGTGGGTTTTTTTTTTTTTTTTTTTTTTTTATAGAGTCTCACTCTTGTCCAGGCTGGAGTGCAGTGGCAGGATCTCAGCTCACTGCAATCTTCACCTCCCAGGTTCAAGCAATTCCTATGCCTCAGAATCCCAAGTAGCTGGGATTACAGGTACACACCACCATCCCCAGTTAATTTTCGTATCTTTAGTAGAGATGGGGTTTCTTCATGTTGCTCCCAGGCTGGTCTGGAACTCCTGGCCTCAAGTAACCCGCCTACCTTGGCCTCCGAAAATGCTGTTGCCCAGGCTGGAGCTCTGTGGCACAATCACAGCTTACTGCAACCCGACGTCCTAGGCCCAAGCAATCCTTCCACCTCAGCCTCCCAAGTAACTGGGACTACAGGTGTGTGGCATCAATGGCTCACCAATTTTTAAATTTTTTGTAGAGATGGGGTCTCCCTATGTTAAACTCCTGGCCTCAAGCAGTCCTTCCACCTTAGCCTCCCAAAGTGATGAGATTACAGGTGTGAGCCACCTCACCCTGCCCTGTACAAAGATCTTCATAAAAGCAGTTAATTATAGTACATTTGAGGTTGCCATCATAGGGGTGAGGTCAAGGACGAATGTAAGAAATTCTTTCAGAATCTATTTTTGAAAAAGAAGAGATGACAGTGGTGACAAGGAACAGAAAAACAGATAGATAGATTATGGGGGCACAGGCTGTATAACCAGGTTTAAAATGAAGCAGCTGCTGAGCCTGTGGCATTTCATTTAATGCAGACTAATAGAGCAACAGCCAGAAATTCTTCACTTTCTGTTGAAGAGAGGCAAAACTTATTTTCCCTTCAATAGCCTGATAACTGTAGGATTACGGTTGTTGTTGTTGTTTTTTTTTTTTTGAAATACTACAGTATAGCTACCAGTATAATTTAAAAATAATTAGAATCCTATTAGAATAAGAAACAGGTGTTTGCCTGAAGTAGACAGTAACTGAAGTCACTAAGTGGCAAAAGACAGAAAACAAAAAATTGAAAGTAGAAAACAATCAACAGATATGAGATCAAACATGAGCTGTTAGTGATAATGGATTAAGTCCTTCAATTAATGGCTGAGCCAGATGGAATAATAATAATAAAAAAAATCCAGGCCGGGCATTTCTGTAATCCCAGTACTTTAGGAGGCTGAGGTGGGAGGATCACTTGAGCCCAGGAGTTTGAGACCAGCCTGGGCAACATAGTGGGACCTCTCTATTTTATAAAAATATTTTGAAAAAAGAAAAAATAATTTAATTATGTTCTGCTTCAAAAAGACAAATTGGCACAGAATGACAAAGAATAAATGAAATCAACATGGGCAAAAGAGATTCAGGTGGTATCAATATCGGGTTAAGTAGCATTCAAGATAAAGAGTATTAAATATTAAGTTAATACTAGAGTAATTGCATATTAGTGAAAGGTACAATCCATGGTAGAGAAATTATAGTCAATAATTGTTTTATGAATTCATTAAGGTAAAAACAAGCAAACAAGCTTTAATAGTTTTAGTATATGCTTTATAATTCTTTTAAACGCATTAATTCATTAATTCTTAACTTTCTGTGAGGTAAACACTATTATTATCCACATTTTACAGGTGTAAAAATCTAAGCAGAGAGATTAATTAGCTTGCCCAAGAAATGTGGCATTCTGGGATTTGAGACAGTGATGTGGCTCTGTAGGTTGCTTCAGTAACCAAGAGATGCTTTCAATCAGATTTGTAAAATGTGTTTTTCAGAAGCATTTTCCTGATACTTTTCCCCTTTCATGGGTTTTAGTTTTGCGGATTGAAAAACACGAGTAAGTGCTAGAAGAGCAAAATATGCATCCATATTTAATAGTATGGCTGTTTTTCTGAGACTTGGCATTTCATTGCTTTTGTATAGAAATGAAGTTTTTTTTTTTCTTCTTTTTTTGGCTGAGAATAGCACTGAACTCAGTGGGAGGGACTGTAGGTTATAAGTTGTCCGCCTCTGAATGGAGTTGAATTTAAGTTTCTTGGTTTCTAGAGAATGGTTTGTTTAAAGACCCTCAAATTGCAAGTTAGAACTGACTTGAGGTTTTACCATGTAGTGAAGTTTTCTTAAAAAGCAATTGAATTGTTGATGAAAGGTAATGTTAAAATTATTTCAGATTTATCAATCTTTTTTTTTTTTATTATTATTACACCTGGATTTTGAGTCATGGAAAGCCTTTCCTTATTTTAAAGTTAACAAGAAATTCACCCATGTTTTCTTATAGTATTGCATGGTTTCATCTTTTACATTTATGACTTATTTTATTTTTTTGAGACAGGGTCTCACTGTGTCACCCAGGCTGGAGTGCAGTGGCGTGATCTCGGCTCACTGCAGCCTCAGCCTCCCGCCTCCCAGGTTCAAGCGATTCACCTGCCTCGGCCTCCTGAGTAGCTGGTATTAACAGGCGCCTGCCATCACGCCTGGCTAATTTTTGTATTTTTTTTTTTAAGTTTACGTATGTGTATCATATATGATGGAAAGAGACTCTGCGTATATGTTTGTGCACACATGTGCGTGAATGTATAGGCAAGGACTAGGGGAAAGAAGAGCTGAGGGAGAGAATGAATGAATCTATGCATGTGTGAAGGAACGTGGAAAAGACCGGCTCTACACCATGAAATAAAAAACGGTCGTCTCGGCTGGGTGCAGTGATGTCACCTGTAATTTCAGCACTTTGGGTGGCCGAGGCAGGCGGATCACGAGATCACGAGTTCGAGACCAGCCTGACCAACATGGTAAAACCCTGTCTCTACTAAAAAATACAAAAATTAGCCGGGTGTGGTGGTGCGCACCTGTAATCCCAGCCACTCAGGAGGCTGAGGCAAGAGAATCGCTTAAACTCGGGAGGCGGCGGTTGCAGTGAGCCGGGATAGCGCCATTGCACTCCAGCCTGGGCGACAACAGAGTGAGACTCCACCTTAGGGACACCAGACGTACTCCAGAACTGATTGGAGGCGCCGCGACTGCCCGGCGCCTGCGCAGTGAAGACCCCTCGCCCCACAGGCCGCGCGCATGCGTGCAGGCCCAGCGCCCAAGGCGCGGCTAATTTTTTTTTTTTTTTTTTTTTTTTTTTTTTTTTTTAGTAGCGGCTGGGTTTCGCCATGTTGGCCAGTCTGATCTCGAACTCCTGACACCAAATGATCCACCTGCCTTGGCCTCCCAAAGTGCTGGGATTACAGGCGTGAGCCGCTGCGCCCCACCCACATTTAGATTTTTAATCTATTTACTATTTATTCTTTCTTTCTTTTTTTTTTTTTTGAGATGGAGTCTCCCTCTGTCGCCCAGGCTGGAGTGCAGTGGCGGCATGATCTCAGCTCACTGCGACCTCTGCTTTCCGGGTTCAGGCGATTCTCCTGCCTCAGCCTTCGCAGTAGCTGAGATTACAGGCATGCCCCACCACGCCCAGCTAATTTTCCTACTTTTAGTAGAGACAGGGTTTCACCATTTTGGTTAGGCTTGTCTGAAACTCCTGACCTCAGGTGATCCACTCACCTTGGCCTCCTAAAGTGCTGGGATTACAGGCGTGAATCACCATCCCCAGCCTACAATTTATTCGATATGTGGAGCGATACATGATTCTAACCACTTGGTATGGTGAATTATTTTCTAAATGTGGTATTGGATTGTTTATATTTTGTTTAGAAATTATGCTTCAGCCGGGCGCGGTGGCTCTCGCCTGTAATTTCAGCACTTTGGGAGGTCGAGGTGGGCGGATCACGAGGTCAGGAGTTCGAGACCAGCCTGACCAACATGTCAAACCCCGTGTGTACTAAAAATTAGCCGAGTGTGATGGTGCGCGCCTGTCATCCCGGCCACTCAGGAGGCTGAGGCAGGACAATTGCTTGAACCTGGGAGGCGGAGGTTGCAGTGAGCCGAGATCGCGCCATTGCACTCCAGCCTGGCGACAGAGTGAGACTCTATCTTAGGGACGCCAGAAGGACCCAGTGAGACTCCATGTTAGAGACACCAGATGTGCCCCAGCGCTGATTGGAGGCTCCGCAACTGCTCGGCGCCTGCGCAGTGAAGACCGCCCCCCCCCCCCGGGGCGCAAGCCACGCGCATGCGTGCAGGGCTGGTGCCCAGATGCGGGTTAAGTTTTGTTACCGTTTTTTTAGTAAGAGGTGGGGTTTCGCCACGTTGGCCAGGCTGATTGTGAACTCCTGATCTCAAGTGATCCACCCGCCTTGGCCTCCCAAAGTGCTGGGATTACAGGTGTGAGCGACCGCTCCCTACCCACATTTAGGTTTTTAATCTATTTACTATTTATTCTTTTTTTTTTTTTTTTTGAGACGGAGTCTCGCTCTGTCACCCAGGCTGGAGTGTAGTGACACGATCTCGGCTCACTGCAACCTCTGCTTACTGGGTTCAGGCGATTCTCCTGCCTCAGCCTTCGCAGTAGCTGAGATTACAGGCATGCATTACCACGTCCAACTAATTTTCCTACTTTTAGAAGAGACAGGGTTTCACCATTTTGGTCAGGCTTGTCTCAAACTCCTGACCTCAGGTGATTCACTCAACTTGGCCTCCTAAAGTGCTGGGATTACAGGCGTGAGCCACCGTCCCAGGCTTACAATTTATTCTGATACATGGTTCTAACCACTTGGTTATGGTAAATTATTTCCTAAATGTGGTATTGGATTCTGTTTATATTTTGTTTAGAAATTCTGCTTCAGCTGGGAGCGGTGGCTCACGCCTGTAATCCCAGCACCTTGGGAGACCGAGGTGGGTAGATCACAAAGTCAGGAGTTGGAGACCAGCCTGGCCAATATGGTGAAACTCCCGTCTCTACTAAAAATACAAAAATTCTCCGGGTTTGGTGGCTGCACCTGTAGTTCCAGCTACTTGGGAGACTGAGGCAGGAGAATCACTTGAACCCGGGAGGCGGAGGTTGCAGTGAGCTGAGATCATGCCACTGTACTCCACCCTGGGCCACAGAGTGAGACTCTGTTTCAAAAAAAAAAAAAAAAAAAAAAAAAAAGAAAATCATTACTTTGTAAAAGGAAGTTGGAAGTTTTCCTTTCTTTTTAGTACTTGGGAATAATTTTAAGAATTGGGACTATTTGATCTTGAAGTTTTGGTAGAATTCCATTGTAAAACCATCTGGGCCTGGTGATTTTCTGTGCTGTAGTTCCTTAATTGTTTTCTCTATTTTTTCTTATTTTTAATCGGATAGCCCCTCAACCAGAATAGGTTCAGAGAGGCTCCCTCTTTTTTTTTTTTTTTTTTTTTTAAACAAATTGGTCTAAGTTTTCTTACTTTGATGGGTTAATTTTTGTAGACTGCATTTCCCTGAAAAATTACACATTTGTTCTAGGTTTTCTGATTTATTTCCAGAACTTTTTAGTCTTTCCCTCTGGAATCATGCCCCTTTCCATAAACAGGGCTCTGATGTACCAGAAGTATTTTCACACTTCTGATGGACTTTCTGTTTCTGGGGGTGGTTTTAGAGCAATTTTAGGCCTGTTACTAGCTCCCCGTTCTCTACACCATGCTGTTTTTCTCAAAATGCTCTTGTTTTGCACAAAGGCTTGGAGTAGGAGGATGAGCAGTCACTCACTGATATTTGGTATATTTTCTTTTTTTACTTATAGGTAATGTGGAAGTCTGGGCATTCTCTTAAATTGAGGGTGTGGTTTTCATGGCGTTTTGTTTCTTATATATGTTTTTTAGAGACAGAGTCTCACTGTTGTCCTGGCTGGAGTGCAGTGGTGTCTTGATCATAGCTCACTGCATCTTCAAGCTACTGGGATTAGGTGACCTTGCCGCCTCAGCCTCCTGAGTAGCTGGAACTACAGGAGCATGCCACCATCCCTGGCTGATTTTTTCATTTTTTATTTTTTGAGATGAAGTCTTGCTCTGTTGCCCAGACTGGAGTATAGTGGCGCAATCTCTGCTCACTGAAACCTCAGCCTCCTGAGCAGTTGAGACCACAGGTGCACCCCACCACACTTGGCTAATTTTAGTATTTTTTTTTCTATTTTTTGAGATGAAGTCTCGCTCTTGTCGCCCAGGCTGGAGTGGCGTGATCTCGGCTCACTGCAACCTCCGCCTTCTGGGTTTAAGTGATTTTCCTGTCTCAGCCTCCCACGTAGCTGGGAATACAGGTGAGCTCCACCACGCCCAGTGTTAGCCAGGATGGTCTCAATCTCCTGACCTCTCTATTTGCCCGCCTTGGCCTCCCAAAGTGCTGGGATTACACCTTCCATTTTATAGGACTTAACAGAGAGGTTACATAACTAGCCCAGAGTCACAGAGAGCTGGAATTCAGACCAAGACAACCTGGCACCAGAGTCTAAACCCTACCCTTAAGGGTTTGCCACCACGTGTTAGTGATTCCCACCCTGTTATTTGGGGAAGGGATTGTCCTTTTTTTAAGAAAAAAAGAAAAAAAATATATATATATTTTGAGATGGAGTCTCACTCTCTCGCCCTGGCTGGAGTGCAGTTGCCAGTCTTGGCTCCCTGCAACTTCAGCCCCCTGGGTTCCAGCAATTCTTCTGCCTCAGCCTCCCTAGTAGTTGGGATTACAGACGCACACCACCATGCCCAGCTAATTTTTGTTTTTTAGGTGGAGATGGGATTTTGCCATGTTGGCCAGGTTGGTCTCCTGACCTTAGGTGATCCACCTGCTTCGGCCTCCCAAAGTGCTGGGATTATAGGCGTGAGCCACCATACCTGGCCTTTTTTATTATATTTTTGAGATGGAGCCTTGCTCTGTTGCTGAGGCTGGAGCACAGTGGTGTGATTTCAGCTCACTGTGACCTCTGCCTCTGGGGTTCAAGTGATTCTCATGCCTCAGCCTCCCAAGTAGCTAGGTTTACAAGCTCCAGCCACTATGCCCAGCTAATTTTTGTATTGTTATTATTTTTTTTATTGAGGCAGAGTCTCGCTCTGTTGCTCAGGCTGGAGTGCAGTGGTGCCATCTCTGCTCACTGTAAACTTTGCCTCGCAGGTTCAGGTGATTCTCCTGCCTCAGCCTCCTAAGTAGCTGGGACTACAGGTGCATGCCACCATACCTGGTTAATTTTTTGTATTTTTAGTGGAGGTGGGATTTCATCATGTTGGCCAGTCTGGTCTTGAACTCCTGACTTCAGGTGATCTACCCGCCTTGGCCTCCCAAAGTGCTGGGATTACAAGCATGAGCCACTGTGCATGGCCAGATTGTCCTTTTTTTTTTTAAAAAAGGACAGACCATAAACCCAATATTCTGAAAGATTTGGTCTCCAAATCTGTATTATATAATAATTAATTTTTCAGTTTTTTTTTCCTCTTGGTAGAAGGCACATATGCCACTCAGTTTCCAACTGCCACACCCAATTAACATAATTGTTTTGCAGCCAAAAGCAAAAGAGAGTTGACATTTTAATTCGCTTATGTAGGTAGACAAATTGAAGCTTAATGTAAGAGTTTTACTATACCTTTTTGAAAAATTATAAATAGGTAGAAGCCCACTGTCATTACTTTTGATTTCTTAGAGCTCTGGGCATCTATGTGGGAACCACAGATCAAAGAAGCTGCAAGCAAGGGTTTTTTTTTTTTTTTTTTTTTTTTTTAAAGTAAATATTTTAAACAACCTAAAGCAAAATGATTGTCCGTTATATTAATTTCAAGAAAAAAAATTTCGCCTGACATTTTCCTGGGTGATATTCTGTCTCCATTTTTTTTTTTTTTTTTTTTGAGATGGAGTCTACTCTGTCACCCAGGCTAGAATGCAGTGGCATGATCTCTGCTCACTGCCACCTCTGCCTCCCGGGTTCAAGCAATTCTTTTCCTCCGGAGTAGCTCGGATTACAGGTGCCTGCCATTATGCCCAGCTAATTTTTGTATTTTAATAGAGATGGAGTTTCACCATCTTGGCCAGGCTGGTCTTGAACTCCTGACTTTGTGATTCACCTGCCTCGACCTCCCAAAGTGCTGGGATTATAGGCATGAGCCACTGTGCCTGGCTTTCTTTATTTTTAAAAAAATTTTTTTAAAGGCAGAGTCTCGCTCTGTCACCTAGGCTGAAGTGCAGTGGTGTGATCTCATTTCATTGCAACCTCCACCTCCCGGGTTCAAGTGATTCTCCTACCTCAGCCTCCCAAGTAACTGGGATTACAGTGTGCTCCGCCACGCCCAGGCAATTTTTGTATTTTTAGTAGTGACAGGGTTTTGCCATGTTGGTCAGGCTGGTCTCAAACTTCTCACCTCAGATGGTCTGCCCATCTTGGCCTCCCAAAGTGCTGGGATTACAAGCATGAGCCACTGTGCCTAGACTTAATCTTCTGACAGGCTCTCAGAGAGAGTACAAAGCAAATGAATACTTCATTATTTTGGTCTGAGCCTTAATGATTTTTCTTTAAGATAGTCAGCTAATCAGAATGATATTTAGATTCCTCCCCCAAATGCCAATAAGGTGCTATAGAAAAAAATTAAAAATAGGTTGGACATGGTGGCTCATGCCTGTAATCCCAGCACTTTGGGAGGCTGAGGTAGGCGGATCACCTGAGGTTAAGAGTTCAAGACCAGCCTGGCCAACATGGTAAAACCCCGTCTCTACTAAAAATAAAAAATTACCTAGGTATGGTGGCACATGGCTGTAATCCCCACTACTCAGGAGGCTGAGGCAGGAGAATTGCTTAAACTTCGGAGGCAGAGGTTGCAATTAGCCAAGATTACGACATTGCACTCCAGCCTGGGGGACAGAGTGAGACTCTGTCTGAAAAAAAGAAAAAATTAAAAATAAATTTCTCTTTATGTGAATAACAGGGATGTTCAAGTCAGACTGCATTTGGATTCTTATATTTTCTGATTAGTTATTGTTGAAACAGTCTTATGTTGGCTAGGTGCAGTGGCTCATGCCTGTGATCCCAGCACTTTGGGAGACCAAGGTGGGTGGATCACTTGAGACCAGGAGTTCGAGAGCAGCCTGACCAACACGGTGAAAACTGTTTCTATTAAACATACAAAAAATTAGCTGAGAATGGTGGCACGTTCCTGTAATCCCAACTACTTGGGAGGCTGAAGTGGGAGGTCGAGGTTGCAGTGAGCCAAGATTGCATCACTGCACTCCAGCCTGGATGACAGAGTGACTCTGCCTCAAAAAAAAAAAATCATATATTTATTATGAAAATTATGATGATGGAGAGATCCAAGATGGCCGATTAGCAGCAGCTCAGGATTGTAGCTCCCAGTGAAAGCTCAGAGAGTGAGTGGACGCCGCAATTTCAGACGAATTTTTGTTGCCCACAAACTGGGAGATTCCTGGCAGAGGAGACACACGGGTCACCAGCACAACTCTTTTGGCCGGCGCTGCGGTGCTTCTCAGTGTGGAGTGTACGGGACTGGGTGCCCTTTTAGTCAGGCTCGGCTGGTCCCGTTCGCACAAGGAGAACAGCAATTGAAAGCGCTGAGGACTGAGAGTTTCACAGCAAGCACAGCCGAACCCAGGAAGACCTAGCTCTGTGGGGAAGGGGCGTCCACTGAAGGAAAACTAAGAAACAGAGAAAACTTCATCACCAACAAGCCAGACGTCCACTCAGAAACCCAATCTGAAAGTCGGCAATTACAAAGATGACAGGTGGATAAATCCACAAAAATGGGAAGAAACCAGTGCAAAAAGGCTGAGAACACCCAAAATCAGAACACCTCTCCTCCTACAGGGGATCCCACCTGCTCATTAGCAAGGGAACAAGACCTGATGAATAATGAGTGTGATGATTTGTCAGAATCAGGCTTCAGAAGGTGGATAATAAGAAACTTCTGTGAGCTAAAAGAACATGTTCTAACCCAATGCAAACAAACTAAGAACCTTGAAAGAAGATTTAACAGAATGCTAATGAGAATGGACAACTTAGAGAGGAATATAAGTGAATTGATTGAGCTGAAAAACACAACATGAAGCATGCACAAGTTTCAACAGCTGAATTGACCAAGCAGAAGAAAGGATAACAGAGGTTGAAGATCAACTCAATGAAATAAAACAAGAAGGCAAGATTAGAGAAAAAAGGGTAAAAAGGAATGAACAAAGTCTCCAAGAAATATGGGACCATGTGAAAAGACCTAATCTACGTTTGATAGGTGTACCTGAATGTGACAAAGAGAATGAATCCAAGCTGGAAAATAATCTACAGGATACTATCCAGGAAAACTTCCCCAACCTAGCAATGCAGGCCAATATTCAAGTCCAGGAAATACAGAGAACACCACAAAGATATTCCTCAAGAAGAGCAACCCCAAGGCACATAATCGTCAGATTCACCAGGGTTGAAATGAAGCAGGAAATGCTAAGGGCAGCCAGAGAGAAGGGTC
>CAUYQU010049841.1:0-103267 GCA_963574635.1 Cheracebus regulus
ACACAAACAGATGGAGAAACATTCCATGTTCATGGTTAGGAAGAATCAATATCATGAAAATGGCCATACTGCCCAAAGTAATTTACAGATTCAATGCTATCCCCATCAAGCTACCAATGACCTTCTTCACAGAACTGGAAAAAATCACCTTAAACTTCATATGGAACCACAAGAGAGCCCATAGAGCCAAGTCAATTCTCAGCAAAAAGAACAAAGCTGGAGGCATCACACTACCGGACTTCAAACTATACTACAAGGCTACAGTAATCAAAACAGCATGGTACTGGTACCAAAACAGAGATATAGACCAATGGAACAGAACAGAGGCCTCGGAGGCAACACTACACATCTACAACCATCTGATATATGACTAACCTGACAAAAACAAGCAATGGAGAAAGGATTCCCTGTTTAATAAACAGTGTGGAAAAACTGGCTAGCCATGTGCAGAAAGCAGTAATTGGACCCCTTCCTGACACCTTACACTAAAATTAGCTCCAGATGGATTAAAGACTTAAACATAAGACCTAACACCATAAAAACCCTAGAAGAAAATCTAGGCAAAAAAAAATCAGGACATAGGCGTAGGCAAGGACTTCATGACCAAAACACCAAAAGCATTGGCAACAAAAGCCAAAATAGACAAATGGGACCTAATCAAACTCCATAGCTTCTGCACAGAAAAAGAAACCATCATTAGAGTGAATCAGCAACTAACAGAATGGGAAAAAATTTTTGCAGTCTACCCATCTGACAAAGGGTTAATATCCAGAATCTACAAAGAACTAAAAGAGATTTACAAGAAAAAAATCAAACAAGCCCATTCAAAAGTGGGCAAGGGATATGAACAGACACTTTACAAAAGAAGACACACATGAGGCCAACAAACATATGAAAACATGCTCATCATCACTAGTCATTAGAGAAATGCAAATCAAAACTACATTGAGATACAATTTCACGCTACTTAAAATGGCCATCATTAAAAAATCTGGAGACAACAGATGCTGGAGAGGATGTGGAGAAATAGGAACACTTTTACACTGTTGGTGGGGGTGTAAATTAGTTCAACCATTGTGGAAGACAATGTGGCGATTCCTCAAGGACCCAGAAAGAGAAATTCCATTTGACCTGGCAATCCCATTACTGGGTATATATCCAAAGTATTATAAATCATTCTACTATAAGGACACATGCACACGAATGTTCATTGCAGCACAGTTTACAATAGCAAAGACCTGGAATCAACCCAAATGCCCATTGATGATAGACTGGACAGGGAAAATGTGGCACATATACACCATGGAATATTATGCAGCCATCAAAAATGATGAGTTGTGTCCTTTGTAGGGACATGGATGAACCTGGAAACCATCATTGTCAGCAAACTGACACAAGAAAAGAAAATCAAACACCACATGTTCTCACTCATAGGCGGGTGTTGAACAATGAGAACACATGGACACAGGGAGGGGAGCATCACACACCGGGGTCTGTCGGGGGGAAATAGGGGAGGGACAGTGAGGGGTGGGGAGCTGGGGAGAGATAGCATGGGGAGAAATGCCAGATATAGGTGATAGGGAGGAAGGCAGCAAATCACACTGCCATGTGTGTTCCTATGCAACAGTCTTGCATGTTCTTCACATGTACCCCAAAACTCAAAATGCAATAAAAAAAATAAAATAAAAAATTTTCCTAATTCTCTCCCTCTACTGTTCACCTTCTGAAAGGCCCCTGTGTGTGTTGTTCCCCTCTATTTGAGGACACGTATATTTTAATTTTCAAAAATTGAACTCATGTAAATTAGAATAGGACCTACTGGGACAAAGTTACTTCCACTTTTCCACCTCATCTCTCTTCACAGAGTTCTGATTCTGTATTATAGATATTTCACGTCCATGTGATTATAATACCTCTCCCAAGCTACAGAGGTTGAATATTGATTAGTCTAAGCCATAATTCTCCTTGATAATGCAATGTATGTCAAGCATATGACAAAATGCTGACATTGAGGCATAAAAGCAAGTCAGCTACAGAGCTGCAGTGATAGTTTTCTGTTTTAAAAGACTAAAACAAGACATACTTGTTTCTTACTGCCTTTATCCATTGTTATATAAAGACATGATCCTTACAATTGCTATAGCTACTTTGCATTTGTAACGTTAATAGTAAGAAAAACCAACCTAGAGCCCTATGAATTAATGATTATCAGTGAGTCTATGAATTAAGCAGCTTGGAATCATCCTGTTGACTCCTTATTCCATGAAAAAAAAAAGTTTCCTATGTTTTGAACTGCTTCATTGGATTATTTTGTTACCTGCAGGCACAATCATGCCAACTGATAACAACCGTAGACTTAAGACAATGTTGAGATTTATTTTCCCAGTATTCATCAAATAATAAATATTATAAAATAATTATCAGCTTCCAAAATGCTAACGTTTCTCTAGAGCAATCACTTTAAAATATTGGGCTGTCATACCATCTTAATAACACAAATATTGGCTCAAATTACATATGTGTGTGTGCATGCATACACACACACAGACACACACACACAGATGGTCCCCAACATACAATGATTCAACTTACAATCTTTCAACTTCACAATGGTGCAAAAGCAATACACACTCAGTAGAAACCCTAATTCAATACCAGATTTGATAAATTACATGACATATTCAATACTTTATTATAAAATACACTCTGTATTAGATGATTTTGCCCAAATGTAGGCTAAAGTAAGTGTTCTTAACACATTTAAGATAGGCTAGGCTAAGCTATGATATTCGGTAGATTAGGTGTATTAAATGCATTTTTACAATGATATTTTCATATTTTTAATTTACAGTAGATCACTGGGATATAACCTTAACATAAGGTTATATAACATAAAGTCAAGGAGTTATCTGTGCAATCAACTCAAAATAAAGAATAAAGAAATATCACAAGATCTCCTATTGCCTAGAAAGAGATTTCTTTAAAGGAAGAAAATGTTATCTGTTAAGTCTTTAAAATCAAATCAAAACTAAATCAAAATTCAAAATAAAATTAAGTTCAAGCTTCTATCCTTCCTAAAAACAAAATTATCCTGACAAAGGAAAAGTGAAATATAAAGTTAACCAATCTGAACCAAAGAAAAGCAATAAAGAAAACCAAGAAAGAGTCTTTCGTTTATTTTGGCAAGACTATCAGAGAAAATTCCAAGAGTTTTCATGAAGCTTCCCCAACTTAGATTTTTTTTTTTTAGGGAGAAATTATGAAGAGTAAAGAATACAATTATTCCAAACTGTGAGTTAAGAGAAAGGAAATGTGCTAAAGAACTAACTTATTCATTCAAACACTAACTGACCTTTAATCATACTCCAGGCTTTGGGCATGGCACTGGCATACAAAGATGAATAAAATATGGTCTTGAATAGATTGTCATTTTGTTGAGAGGAGATATGTTGTAAAATAACAGAAGGGCTTCAATGCATGAGTAGACATTTTCTAATCACAGAAGATGGAAAAAGTCAATAGAAGCAGAAAGGACAGCATCCATAAATTCAGAGGCAAAAAGGAAGTGATATGTTTGCAAAAGTACAAAAGTTGTTTTCAGGGAAGTGGCAAAAAGTGAGGAAAATGGGTGGATACCAGACCTCTGCATCATATTCTAAGGAGCTTGAACTTTATTCTGGAAGCGGAATAGAACAATTAAGTAGTTGGAAGTTGGGGAAGTGACAGGATTTGAGTTTGCACTTTTAAAAGGTCACATGAAAAGCAATAAATTAGGTTGAGAAATTTAGCTAGATGACTAATAAATGAATGCTGGAAAGACACAAGACCTTGAACTAAAACTTGTATTCAGCCTAATGAAGGGAATGTGGTCTCATTCTAAGCAGAGTTTGGATTAATGGAACATGCTTGCAGTTTATAGTGGCAGCCATGGCAAAGAGGGCTGTAAAATTGAAAAGCAAGCCCTAAGAGTCATTATCACAAGGGGGAGAAATACTTTTGGTTAGCTTTTATCTTAATGGCATTCTGGAACATAACAGCAGGGGTAGATAGAGAAGTAAAGAAAATTGGATACTCCCTATGCAAGCAGAGGGGAAAAAAACACTAAGTCAAAGGAACAGAGGATTTAGCATTTCTTTTCTATTGGCATTAGTTGAAGTGACAAATACAGTATAAAGCTAACAAGTAACAGAGCAAATAACAAGGGCACCCACAGTTTTCAATTGATATTAGGAAATATTTAATCCCTCGATTTCCCACTTCACATTATAAACTGGTGTATTGGAATTGGGGTCAGGAACCCAGATTTGGTTTCCAAGAACGGGCAGAATTGGGGAAGTACTTCAGTGTCATGGTGGGGGATTTGAAGGACAGATGGAGCAGTGAAGAAAGGAAGCAAAGATTAAGGCACAGAGAGCTCCCCTGCAAAAAAAAAACAGACTAATGTACAAGAGACGTTGATAATTTCATTTTTATTCAGGAGTCAGGAACTGTACTCAAAGAAGAACCTCATCAGGAAGAAACAATGAGTAAACTAATTGTATCAACCTGCTTTTTGGTGAACATATTTATAGATTTTCTTGTTGGCCAGTGGATGTATAAAATGTAAATCTATTATGACGGTCTAAAAATATAGTATAAAGAGTGAAAGAGAACCTATGACTAAACCCAGTGGAAAACAAGGAGGCTCTCCAAGAAATAATCTGGGTAGTTCTTGCAATTAAAAACAATCACCACTGTTTGTCTCCAATGGTGATGTGCTCTGGAGAATCTAGGATTCGATGTAAGCAAAAAAGAGAATGATGCCCATTTTATTCTGGTATAATTTATACAAGTAGTTTAAGATATCTGTGTTAAGAGTTTGTGGAAAAACATCAAGTATAGGAATATTTCTAGTAAGATGATTGGTGTTAATGTTCTTTTATTTTCATTTTTATTCAGGAGTCTGCTAATAGATAACTGCTACAAAATATCACTTTGACTTTCAGAAAAATAATAAATGTTTATCTGTAACAACTTTTCAGACAGTAATATTACAGAACATAGACATCCAAAAGCACACTAATTATATGCATCGGGCTCTGCATAAAACAGACTCCAAAAGTACTGTCTTAACTTCCTAAGTAACTAGTGGATATTTTATATTTATTTATAGTATTTGGCTTTTATTATCAACTTGGTTATCACGATTGTACTCTAATTTAACTTTTGAACTATTCTAAGAATCAAAAGTGCTGACTAGACTTAAATAAACCACGTCTTAGACCCATGACAAGCATCTCTCATCTATAAAAGATTTAAGCCTCTTTTTTCCATTAACAGTTAAAATTTTTAACTGGGATTTTTACTTCTTAACTACAGTTCCCTGTTCAGTAAATTATTATTTCTGGCTCGCATAAAACAGAGCTGCATGTTTTATTCCAAAATAGCAAAGATGAAACAGGATCTTGTGAAAAGATAGACCTTATGGAGAAAGTGAAGAATGAACATCTTTCTTGGTTTAGATAAGAGTAACTAAAGGACAAACTCTATAAAGTAAAATCAAAATAGCTTATTAACAAAATACTATGATAAATACAGCAGAGGTTAAAACACACTGTTTCTCTTGTATTGCCTTTATCATATTTTAAGACAAACCCCCACCTCCCTGTAAAAAAAAAAAAAAAAAAAAAAAGAATAGAAAAACTTAGTTTTACATATGGCACTGAAACTTTGAATTTATTGTGCAGCTCATGTCTAAAAAGCACATATGTATAAAGAAAGTATTACACTTATGAATATTACAAATGTCTTAAATATTACATTACCATAAAGAAAATATGCTTTTTCCTTGTGTGACTTACAGAATCAAGTTTATTTATAGCCTTATCTTCCCACCTCTCTCTACCAATACTTCCTCTGCAGATTATGAGAAGTTACAAAATAATTAACATGGAATGTTTGTCAATATTTCTACTAATTTTGAATCCATATACTACCTAAATATATTGAATATTATTCAATCACAGACGTGAATCACTTACCAGATTTTTTAATTTAAATACAGCTTATGATGATGAAAGTCTGTCTGAATTCTTAAAAAATACTTACTGGATATAAAGTGTTCTCACCACAGAAATAATAACTATGTGATATTACAGGCATGTTAAATAGCTAGATTGAGTCATTCCATAATGTTTATACATTTAAACCCTCATGTTGCATGCAGTGAGTACATACAATTGTATGTGTTAATGTGGAAAATTAAAGAAAAACGACTAAAGAAGTCTGTGGTTGTATAATAGAAAGTCAGATTATCTCTTCTATTTCAGGTGGTATCTGGAATATCTAAATAGAAAGTTGAATATATATATTTAATCACATTTACATAAGTTCCACAGAGGTGCATATTTTAAGAAATATATTTTAAGATAATTCCCAACTGCAAGATTCTACAATTTGATTAGCACGCTATTCATCTATATAGTAAGTAGAAAGACCCCTTAATTTCTTCATAAGAAGCTTTGAGCAATTAAAATTTAATTTCATTATATTTTATGTGCCAATGGCATTAATTTTTCATTTATATAACAAATTAGTTTTTATGGTATATGTGCAAAAATAAAGAATCCATTCCCTAAACAATTTGTGCACATTATCATTATTATACATTGACTAATTTCTTGTGGTTTTTCAGGTTGTTAACATAACAGGAATGATATTTTGTATTAAATTACTTAACATATTAGCATATTATAGAGCTTAAGGAGGACACTCAAAAGAATTTTACTAGAATCTTATTTCAACAGTTATCAAAGTAGTGGAAATTAGATTTCAGGTGTGTACGTTTAATTACTGAAGTGAAAAAGAACTTCGTTGTGGTAAAGAGAAAACAGCCCAACATCCAGGAGCTGGCCAGGTGCTATGAGTTAGGTCTTGCTGTTTCTGGACGTAGGCCCAGCACTCACTATTTGGCCCTGGTGTTTGTTCTCCTGCTGAACACAAACAATTCATAGGACGTTTACTTTAGATAAAACCGTTCTGTGATCAAGATGAGTCAAGACAAAATGAGATTCCTTTATAATTACACCTGAACCCAGAACCATCATGAACACTG
Source organism: Cheracebus regulus (assembly GCA_963574635.1). Taxonomy (NCBI): domain Eukaryota; kingdom Metazoa; phylum Chordata; class Mammalia; order Primates; family Pitheciidae; genus Cheracebus; species Cheracebus regulus. The sequence continues at coordinate 7,094 of CAUYQU010049841.1, forward strand.
TCCCAGCCACAGACACTACACATTCCCTTCCCACTTACTACCTAGGACTATGTGACTGCTTCTTCATCAACTACAGCTTTACCTTCAGTCTAGTCTTCCCTCCTCCTCGATGAGATTAGGATACTCAATCATAAAATCACCTCCTCACAACATCCAATTCAGAGCAAACTCTTCTTCCTCCAGCATCCCTGAGCCCTCCCCATCAACCAACCAAAGTCCAAATTCCAGAGTAGAGTTTTCCTAACACCTTCTTACTGGGTCACTGTCAGTTCCCTGTGGTACACTTCTCTCTCTTTGCAATGAGTAATGAACTTATCTCACTACAGGTGTGTTCCTGATGGTCTTTGATTAAAGAAAGGACATTGGCAGTAATAAAGCGCCTAAGAAACTTGGCTCCTAACTCCAGTGCTATCAAGAGGCTCTGATGTATTTGCTAGCACAATCTCTCAGAATTTTCAATACAACTAAAGAGAACCTCCAAGAAGAAAAATTAAAAGATGCCACAGTGATGAAAAACAGGAGAGATCGTGGGTGTGCAAAATGACACAAGACAACGATTCTGAGGTTAGCGCCTCTGTGTCCAGTATGGGAGAAAAAAGCAGGCCAAGACAAGATACATGGCCAGGTCACAACAGCAGGGCAGAGCATCCCCTGAAAGGCCATTAAACACCCAAGAGCTTTACTATAATTCTGTTCAAGGCAGGGTGCAGGGGCTTATGCCTATAATCCCAGTGGTTTGCAGGGACCAGAGGGAGGATTGTTTGAGGCCAGGAGTTTGAGACCAGCCTGAGCAATGTAAGAAGATTCTGCCTCTACAAAAAGAAACAACCAAAAAATTAGCTGGGCATTGTGGTGTGTACCTGTAGTCCCAGCTTCTTGGGAGGCTGACTGAGGTGGGAAGATTGCTTGAAGCCAGGAGTTTGATGTTACAGTGAGCTATGACTGGAGCACTGTACTCCAGCCTGACTGACAGAGCTAGAACTTGTCTATAAAAAAATTTTAAAAATCTGGCTGGGCATGGTGACTCACATGTGTAATCACAGCACTTTGGGAGGCTGAGGAGGGTGGATCACGAGGTTAGGAGTTAGAAATCATCCAGGCCAACATGGTGAAACCCCGTCTCTACTAAAAATACAAAAATTTAGCCAGGCATGGTGGCGCATGCCTGTATTCTCAGCTATTCAGGAGGCTGAGGCAGGAGAATCGCTTCAACCCGGGAGGTGGAGGTTGCAGTGAGCCAAGATCGTGCCACTGCACTGCAGCCTGGTGACAGAGTGCTGCTCCATCTCAAAAAATAAAATAAAATAAATCTGTTCAAAAGTAGAGGAAAATTCTGTCTTTATTACTAAAACTTCACTAAAGGCTACATTGAAGGTATACTATTCTTGTATCTACAAAAGATAACAATAATAGCATAATATTAGGAAGCTAAATTATGCTCCCAGTAAATGGCTACCAAAATAAAAGTAGTTGAATTTAAGTAAGTTCCCAGAAGGGACTGAAAATCTTAGGTCGTCTGAGGTGGGACATACAGGGTACAAACGTTGATCAGGAAAACAGTAAGAGTAGTGATGATAATTACAGTGACAATACTGTAACAATCAATTTTTAAAAAGGCATTGTACATACCAAGTTAAGCATTTTTTATTGGTTTCATGCACCAATTTTTGAGAATTACTGTGATAAATCTAGTCTCATTTAATTAGCTGTTAAAAGTGAGCTGTGTGCTTTTAGAGAATACTCACTCTTCAGTTTCCAGTATTCACTTGCCAGTCCTTGCTCTCCAAGGAAAGATTTTAAACTGGATGAGACCCAGAGCTTGGCTCAGTCCTCACAGTGCATGTCCTTTCCTAATCTTATCTTGCCCTCAACCCTTCGCCTACATAGCAAGCACCTCCTGGGTGATCATGCTTGTAACCTGAACCAAACTCTGATCTGGCACCCTTCACCAAAAGATCACAAGCCAGAAGATAGGCAAATACTAACTCCAGGCTTTTTGTGACAATTTTTTTCTAACTCTAATACTGTATTATGTCTCTTATCAATCTCTTGTTGTTGAAATCTTCAGACTACATGTGAAATTACTCTGCTATCATAGTTTGAATCATCAGCTTTGTTTTATTTATATATGATTTATTCCCCCAATGACGTTGGCAAATATTTTATCAATCAGTAGCCCTTGCAAGAGTAAACTTAAATACATTCCTAAAGTATTCTTAGTTTGGACTTCTAATTGGGGTAAAATGTGAGAACCAACAAAACAAAAACCTGACATCTCCCCTCAAGTAGCTCCCAGCAGGTCTAGGAAGGCAGATTCATAAACAGACCATTCTAATAGGCTGTGACCTACCTGGGTGTAGGTGGGAAGAGTGAATGGTGAGGGAGAGGAGGTCTGCATTATACAGATCTGGGTAGAGATCTGCATTATACAAGGACTGCATTATACAGATCGGGGTAAAGAGTGGGACAGGTTATAGTGGATCACAGGCATTTCCCCAAATAGAGATACACAAAGAAACATACAAAAGAATAAACATACAAATGGGAAAACATATTTCAGTAAGGCTCGGTACAGTGTATGCGTTTTGGAAGAACAAGACACCAGAAGAGCAGGCACAAATGACCACAAACATGAAGCCCTAATGTAACATGTAATATATCAAAGTATATGTTATATGTGTGCCTTGATTACCTGGAATTCATTCTCTTGGGGGTTTATCTTGAAAGCAATATAGGACTACTCAAGGATTTTGGGGACAGAGGGCATGATAAAATTTGGGTTTAGGAGATGGCCTTGGCATCAGCATGGAGAATGGATTGGAGGGAAGGCCAGCAGAAGCCTATTAAAATAATCTAGAGAGGAAATTATGTAGTTGGACTTAAAAAGGGACTACGGGGCTGGGAGCAGTGGCTCATGCCTGTAATCCCAGCACTTTGGGAGGCAGAGGCAGGTGGATCACAAGGTCAGGAATTCTAGACCAGCCTGGCCAATATGGTGAAACCCCTTCTCAACTAAAAATACAAAATTTAGCCAGGCATTGTAGTAGGCACCTGCAGTCTCAGCTACTTGGGAGGCTGAGGCGGAAGAATCACTTGAACCTAGGAGGCGGAGTTTTCAGTGAGCCAAGATTGTGCCATTGCACTCCAGCCTGGGCGATAGAGCCAAGATCATGCCATTTGCACTCCATCTCAAAAAAAAAAAAAAAAGTGACTATGGGGGTGGGACTGGAAAAGGTGGGAAGGATTTCAAAAATATTTAGTGGATAAGGAAGATATTTAGAAGGTAGCATGAATAGCTAAGGCTTGGTGAGTAATTAGCTAGGTAGAGATGAAAAAATTATGAGTTTCAGGTTTTATGCTTGAGTAACAAGACAAAAGGAGCTTCTATTAACCTGAAGGGGAAATATAGGATCAGATTTAGGGGTGGGGTTGGGTGGGGTTAGTCCTATCTGGGTTTAATATTGGCATTTACACTAAGGCTGCAAGATCCTGAGCCAATTTTTTTTAATCTCTCCAAGTTTGTTTACTCATTTGTAAAATGGGGATAACACTATCTACTTTCACATTATTGTAAAACTTAAATAATAGTTAACCCTTCTATAGCACTTACATTCTGCAAGACAGTTGTATGAGTAATTTATATGTATTAACTTGCTTATCTTGAATAATTACCCTGTGAGCTCGGTATGTTTATTATCCATGTGTTACAGATAGGGAAGAAGAAGTACAAAGAAGTCTACTAACTTGCCGGAGTCACAGAGCTGGGAAGGTGGAGATCTAAGTTTCAAACACATACAATCTAACACAAGAGAGTATGCCTCAACCAATAACTTACTTCTCATTAAATACTAGGCACTTTGCATAATTATCATTAGAGTGCTTTGCAGGTGCCACGTAGGTAATAAATATCTATTAAATCTTAACACATTTATTTAAAAATAATTTGCAGAGGATATGTTATATGCATGTATATTATAATGCTGGCATAAATTCAAGCATAGTAAAAGACACTCATTTGAGGATAATTTAATTTGGAACATAAATATATACATTTTGAATAAGAACACACCCAGCACTTTGGGAGGCCAAGGAGGGTGGATCAAGAGGTCAGGAGATGGAGATCATCCTGGCTAACACAGTGAAACCCCATCTCTACTAAAAATACCAAAAATTGGCTGGGCGTGGTGGCACACACCTGTACTCCCAGGGACTTGGAAGACTGAGGTAGAAGGCTCACTTGTACCCGGGAGGCGGATGTTGCAGTGAGCTGAGACTGTGCCACTGCACTCAAGCCTGGGTGACACAGTGAGAATCCATCTCAAAAAAAAAAAAGAGTTTAGATACTTTCAACTCAAGAACTTGACCTACTGGGATGGAGATACATGAGTCTGAAGTTGAAAAGAGTGACTGGAGTCACAAGATGTAGATTTGGGCCTCCTCAACATATAGATTATAGGTGAAGTCATGAAAATTGATAAAATCACTTAGAAGGTGGGGGATGGGGCAGTTCACAAGGTCAGGAGTTTGAGAACAACCAGGCCAACATAGTGAAACCCCGTCTCTACTAAAAATACAAAAAATTAGGTAGGTGTGGTGGCAGGCACCTGTAATCCCAGTTACTCAGCAGACTGAGGCAGGAGAATCCCTTGAACCTGGGAGGTGGAGGTTGCAGTGAGCCAAGAACATACCATTGCACTCCAGCCCAGGCAACAGTGTGAGACTCTGTCTCAAGAAAATAAAAAAAAAGAAAAAGAAAAAAAGAAAGTGGGGGTTGGGAAATGGGAACCTAGAAAATCTGCAGAAATGGAAACTGAGGAAAGCAATATGGCTAGAAAAGGGTATAAAAGGTCACTTCACTTCTACAAGCCTCCACATCCTTATTTGTAAAAGACAGTAATCTTAGTTTAAGAGTGTGCTAAGAAATATCCCCACTTCTCATGTTCATAGCTTTTGCTATGAAAAAAATTTAAACATTGAGAGAGCAGCTGAAAGTAGACGTCTAGCCCTAAGCCTCAGAAAAAAAAGAAAAGACAAGCTTCATAGCTGTTGCTTTGCCATGGTAAATAATTCAGTGCTTTTCTTTCTCTTTTTTTACAAAAGACCATTCAGATTGTTTCAGTTGCTTTTATTTATTCTACAGGATTTCAGCTTCAGAAACTCTCTTGCTGTTACTATGTACAGAAGTTTTGCATGGGAGATTTGAGAGAACAAAATGCTACCTTTAATACTCAAGAGGAATATTAATGGGGTAGAGAAGATAATGGGAGAAATTATAGTAAGCTTCCTTTCTGTTTGCCTCTAAATACTAGGATTTATTTTTCCCTTTGCTTAATCCTGTATTTCCTGACTTCAGCTGGTAAACCATATGGAATTTTGTGGAACTATTATAACAGGACTGCAGTACAAGGATGCAATACACAAAGATTTGAAGACTGAAGGAGAAGGAACTTTCAAGCAGCCATCTAGGTCAGAAAGGAACTAAGGGATGGAGAAAGAAAATGGGTGATGCCTGTACCTTTACCACCAGCTGGCCACCATCCCCCAACTTCAGAGAAGGTATTGAGAGGAAACGTGACTAGGCTAGCAAAGACCTGTACTGTGCATGCTGTGGCTGGCTGTTCATGAAGAAAAAAGTGGAGAAATCACAATCCCTTTTTGGAGGAAAGATTAGCAAATCTCCAAGACCACTGGACCCAGAGTGATACTGACTGAGCTAAATATTTCTCTCTGGCTTCATCTAAAACTCAGTACATGAGGCAAAGACATCTAAGAGTCGGAACACAGTAGCAAGCTGGTCTAAGTTTTGCATGTAGACTGGGGAAAAGGACTAGGACATCAGTGAGAGGCATTAGGTGAAATGAGTGGGCTTCATGAACTGGTTCACTGAGATATTCTTAGCATCTGTGAGTTTATATATTTAATGTCCTGTAAATTATGGAATATTTCTATATTAAATTTCATAATTCATTTTATGAGTAGAGGATCTGCCTTACATTATAAAAGTAAACAAACCCAGCCAGACCTACTGGCAAGAACAGTGGTAGTAACATTCCATAAAACTACCTACCTGAGGATTTAATACAAAAAAAAGTTGCACAGATCTATGTATTATGTTATAGCAGAGATCTATGTCAATTTGGATATTTTTTGGAAAAATGCTAAACATAAAAAAGAAATGTATCTAAACTATTTACATGATTCAAAATTCTTTAAAATTTTAGTCATAGTCCTTAGTAAAAGGTAAATATTTTGATTTAGGAAATATTTAGACAATATTTTCAATAAATGAATACAATCTATTGAGAAATTATGAGCTTATTATGTGTGAGTCAGGCACTGGGACATTGCTGATGCTAACACAAGAAGCTACAAATGGAATAGCTCCATTACCTTTATGGAGTCTGTATCCAGGCAAGATGTTCCAACTCTAGGCAATAGCAAAGGTCTATAAGCAATGCTCTTATTCCTGTATATTACGCTTATCACAGCTCATATGTTACTGCACTGTAATTCCTTGTCTATGCATCTGCTTAGATGTTCCTATTGCCCAACCAGCTCTGAAAAGGATGGGGCCAATAGAAATCAGAGGTCTCCCCAAGAGACCAAGATAAAATTAATACTAGTATTTATTCTCGATTTCAGATGAAATAGTTCAAGAAGAAATAATTTTAGGAAGTTATCAGTCCTAAAGTTTAGAGTCCATACTACAGTTATTTTATTCTGGAGAGGCTTCCAATGTTGTGTGAAATTACTTAGCATTTTAAGAGTAAATGATACAACAACCAGAATAGGAGCAATAAGAACAGCTCTGCCAGTATCTTCCTTCTAGTCCTCTGGAAATATAACTGTCACTCATTTGGTTCATTTTTTCTCCCAGAGACTGATAACACTTTAATGGGGCTGTTGTCGTGGGGTCATGAGAAAAAGTGTCCATAAAATGATGAATATGCTTTCACTATTTACTAAGTAAACAGTTTTGTTTTTTAACCTTCATCAAAAATTTCATTCTATATGAACAAGGTTCAGAAAACCACCTGTAAAATAATCCTAGATTTTTATAAATGTTCAGCACAATATTGTTTCTAATAGCATTTCCTAAAGCAGTGTAGATGTTCATTAAATATTTCTGAAAGAGTATGTCAATGAATAAAGGAATTTGAAAGATAGCAACTCCATCATGTATTCAACCAAAATAGGTATTTCATGTTTTAGGGCTCAGTCTTAAGTATCTAGTTTACTTAAAATTTTCTATCTGCTCTAAAAAGATAGTATGCTTTGGGTTCTATTTTATGAGACCACTTAACTGAACACACTAATGTTTACTACTTCATTTCTAAAACTTACTGGAATGAGATACAAGAAGCAGATCTTGTAACGGCATTTGGTACATTTTAAATAAAATTAAAATGAAGTCCCAACATGAGACCAAAGGAACCTCCAAATGAATTTCATAATAAAAGCCACATAGGGCATATTTACAGCTAGTGTCATACTGAATGGGGAAATAGACTGAGGTTTTCTTATTAAGTCATGGTTGTAAAACGTGACTACTAATTTTTTTATGACTTTCCCAAAATTCAAATGAGAAAAGTAATATTTATATTTAGAAGACTTAATGAGAAGGAACAGCATTAAGAGATGAAACTAGTAATAATTTATTTTTTAAAACTATCCTCATTTCACCTTTAAACATCACAAGTACTGAAGGGCAAACAATTCTTTTCCATTTGAGCACAGCCCAGAGTCCTTGGTGAATGAGCCAAGCTGTCTCCTATGTCCCCTCGAATACTTGCCAATTTTCTGTCATTTCCTTCTTTGTACAATAGTGTCTGTGTGACAAAGGTCTCTGGGTATATTTCAAAACATCTTCAGCTATTTAGCAGGGTACCAACAGCACATATCTAAAAGTGGTACTTCGTCTCCTCATGGTTTAATTTGTTAGAAGACACAAATCAGAATTCACTTTACCCTTTTCCATAAAGAAATGAGTTGAAAGTTTGTAGTGGAACCAATGGCATATTTTGTAAAAACAAACAAAAACCAAACAAACAAGGTTTCCAGTGGTTTAGCCAATTACTGTACTTCCACATACAACAAAACACTAAAACTATTTACTTGATTGTATTCTTTATGTATTTCCTACACATTTATATTTGTTTTAGTTCATTTCCTTTTCCTGATGAGTATTTATTGCTTGTGATTGAATAGCTATGGATTAGACATGACCGAGGATTCTAGTCACGTGATATGGAAACAGCCTCATTCTCCCTCCTCCAGGACCTCTTGTTCCTCATAGATTGCAATAAAGTGATGATGCAGTTCACAATTTTAATCTAAAATGCAATCTTTAGGAAAAGCATAAACATCAGACCAATACATTTTTTGTTTTCACTCATTTTAACCTGAAGTTTTATTAGTTTATAAAAACTAAGAATATCAGATTAAATTCCTTAGTTATCTTAATTAGTAATTTGTGCCAAAAGCAAAATGAGCCACAGTCACACTAATAGCTTAATATTATTATACATTTCTTTGCTCTGAGAGAAACATTTCCTTTCATTTAATCATCACACTCTACAGCCTTAAGCAGTGATTTCCAATGATTTGTCAGCAGTTTAAAAGCTTTGTTTTGTTTTTGTCTGACCATAATTCTTGAGTTCCAGAGCTTATCTTTTTCCCAAGTGAAAATTGTTTTATTATCCTCAGGTGTTTGCTTTCTTGAACTCTTAGAACAGTTAATTACCAAGTTGCCATTATCCTTTACAAATGGATCAGATTCCAAATAATTACTATTTGTGTAGTACATCATTTGAAAATATTTTGTCTTTCCTCTTGTCAGGATTAGGCGAGTCTCATATATTCCTCCACAAAGCCACTTTTATTATTCAGTCAGGTATATCGGAAGGCAAGACAGCTTCCCTATTTCTCTTTATCTGAGATACAGAGCCCATCTGAGTTGTGAGTTCTCCCAAGGAATGTTAGTAAGAAGTTTACCCCTTTGTAAGTATTAGCCCTAAGTGGTTCCCCAGAATTCAGTCTAGCACCAAGCAACCATTCCCCAAATAAGAAAAGAAGGTGACCTTTTTGTAACGGCAAAGAAGCCTATCTAATTCATTTCCAAGGCTTGTAAAATAAACATGGAGAAACAGAAGGAATTGCTTTTTTTTTTTTCCTATCAACCTTTAATTTTGTCTCAAAATATGCATAACTTGACTTTCTGTATAAGTAACGACTCTGTCATTCTTGGCAGTGTTGCATGGTCTTATGTAGCCATATTATGAAACACACCATATAACAAAATTTCTGCTTTGTCACAAAATCTCCCCCCACCCCACAAACAAAATATGTGATGCCCACACTCAAGAAATCTTCTACGATCACTAATGATTAGTAAGTTTTATGTATAAAAGGCTTTTGTTTTCTTCTAAAAGTCAAATTGTTAAGATTGGTCTCTTAGGTTATTTCTTCAATATATTTGTCAGTTGTGACAGCAAACCAAAAAACATTTTCAGAGTCCCATTAAAGAAGGTGATTCAAATTCTAGTCTCATTTTAAACAAATATTTTTCCAAGTTGGAAAAGGATAATCAAATTGGTCAGATTTTTAGAGTATCCTTCTGAAAAAATTAATCTTCTTCAAAACCTATTAGAATACAGAATAAGAAATCTAAAGAAAAAAGTTTGAAGTAAAATTACACTTGTTGAAATCACGAGAAGTTTAGGTTTTCTGATCCTTTCTAAGTAAAAGACATGAAATAGGCAACTGGAAATCCATAGCATCCTATGGAATTTAGAGACTTGTGGAAATGTAAGGTTTAAGGGTCAAAAAGCAAATTTCTTTAACCATTTGGTTAAAACTTGCAAATATGCTAAAAGAAGCACCACAGACTAATTTTTAGAGAGCTCAAAATAGTTACTTACTAGATGACAGTGCATCAACTACAAAGACATTTATAGCCACGTCCTGAACAAAAAGCATTCTGCTCACCAACTTCTAGAAGAGCTTGCTTCCGCAGTTGTAAGACCTCAAGACTGGCTCCAGAGAGACTCTTGCAGGAGATGCAGAAAGTAAACAGGATTTCCACAGCATAGCAGCTGAGGACTCAGAAATGAGGCACAGCCCCTCAACCCTTCATCTATCCTTAAGGTTATCTTGACATCTGAAAGCCATTGACATTCAGAGACTTCCAGCACTTCAGACACACGCCTAACACCAGATAAATATAGATCCCTGACACCTGAGCCAAATGAAATGAACGTTAACTTGAAAAAGCGCACTCATTTTGGGCTTCAGCTGAGGAAAATAAAGCCCTTAATCCTTTCCTTGCTAGAACCTATTATTCCCCTTAACAGATGGTTGCTGTACTTATAAAACATAGAAATTCAAGTAATCAATCATTAATAGTCAGTGTGCTTCACTTCATGATTGCCATTTGCTCTGATAGTACAGAGAAAGGCTCAGGTTTTCCTTTCTTAAGTATAAAACAACATAAAAGTGAATATTCATTACTATTTAGTCGACAGATTTTTGTTTCAGTAACATTTGCAGGTGAGTCCCTGTAAACTTTCTTAGTATTTTTTCTCCTCTGTGTTTTCAGTAGTCGTTTGGTCACTTTTTTTGTCTGTCTCAATTAACGAGGCAGAAAGTGCCATGCACTGCCAGACTTCTTTGGTTTAAATTATTGTTTTATGAATCTTTTTGAACAGTTGTAGAATATATTTGGTTTGGAATAAATTTTGCTTAGGACTTCTGGTAAACATGAATAAAGCTCTACTCAGCCCAAACAGCCCTATGATGATAGTTATTACTCTGAAGATATAATGACAAGATTTCTAAATTACTTTCTAGGATTTATGTACTAAGAATCTCTAATTCTATATTAAAGCAAAGTGAACAGAGAAACTAGAAAAGAGTCATATTGCTCTCCTTATATTTAAATATTTTCAATTAAAATTTCTTTTGCAGAATGACATTAAAGGAAAAGGATAGACTAGAGCTACCACTCTTTAAATAAATCTATTCTGTATTGAGTAGTAACCACTATCCACAAAGAAAGGTTATTTTATCAAACTACCATAACCAGTATTTTCATCATATTTTAATAATAGGTCCTATGTATTGAGCACTGTTCATGTGTCTGGCACTTTGTGAGGTAGATACCATCAAATTCATTCTCCTTCTCTAATCCCAAAAACCTTTCAAATTAATATTTTAGGCTCACTTTCCAGAGAAGAAACTGCAACTAAAAGGATAAGTTTTGACAATGGACACATGGTAAATAACTGATTCGTTTGAGAGTCTAACCCACCCAATTTTGACTCAAAAGCAAGTATTCTTTTCCATCCTACAATATAGTTACAGGCTAAAAATGAGTTTCATCCACCCTTTATCTGTATCAGATTAGCCACCCTGTGAGCAATTCCAAAGCTTCTTTTACTTTTTTGTTGCTTAAACAAAGTTAGAGAAAGCACCGAAATGCAATACTAAAGGGTATTGCTATGACACCAAGACATTCCCAGAAGCATTATGTCTCTAACACAGGAAAAAGAGAGCAGATCCGAAAGCCACCACTACAGCCAGGGAGGTTTCTCATTTCTTGCATTTATGTGTTTCATGTTCTCCTTGCCAGTGTGTAAGAGCAGACTTTGATCTTCCAGATCCTGGAGGGCCAGCCCTGATGGCCACTTCTCAGCCAGTCAGAGGTCTGATATGTGACATAGAGAGGGAAAACTAGGTGGCAAGGAGTTGGTCCTTTAGGTCAGATGGTCTTTGCATGAAAAGTAGAATCACATATCTCCAAATATTACAGAATGTGACTTTTATCATTAAGGAAAAAAAAAAACCCTGTGTGTAAAGGGTTTTACTATTATTTGAACTAGAAGAAAGAAGCCATATTAAAAATTCAGTGAACACAGCTATGCATATTCCCTATGAACACAGTAAATATCATAGACTGCCTCTGACATTGTAAGCACTATTATCTTCAAATATGGATTATGTCCCATAAGTAAGAATAGGAAATTCTGTATTTCCTTCCCACAAATTATATATGCATTATCATTAAATTATTTACTCCCTGCTGGGCATGAGCTGATAGGGATAGGTGGTGAAGGAGAGGGAAGAGTACTGGTGGATTGTGCTAAAAAGGATGATGGCTCTGTGGTAAATCACTGAGGCAAGACCACTGACTCCCTCCGTCTAGGGAATCCCCAGAAGTTTTCTTCACCATCTTCAAAACTGAACATTTCATCATTTCATCACAGACTGTCAATTGAAACTTAGGACTTTTACTTTTTCCAGTTGGCTGTCTGGCCTAACTTTAAGCCATTAAAGTTGCACCTACAATCCTGTTGCTAATAGCAGCTGTTGGCAGAAAGTCCTTCACAAGACAGTATCATGGAATTTCCCATTTCAGTGTGAACATCTTTTTCTCAGAACAAGTAGTTAAATGTATCTGTACACATGCAAAACATCATCAATACAGAGGCAGTAGCAGAATCATGTTTTCACTCCTACCCAGTGCTTCCCCAACCCTGTTTCTCTGATGTCTTCCAAGTGCTATTCTGCTTTCAGATAATTTTCTTCTCTATTCTATCACCATCATCCAGTGTGCTTCAAGTATTATTAATGATATTTAATTCATCCTTGCATAATGCTGAATGCTGAAAGCCCTAAAGGGCTTTTAAAATTAACAATATGATGCCTAAAAATTAAAATTTCAAATCAAAGATTTGTCCCTCATTTGTATATTTCTATCCAGTGTGTAAGAGTTAACAGTGAACTGTTCTTGAACCCCTCTGAAACACAACTGGGAAGGAACAGTTTGCGGCCTTCTAGAGAAATTTTGGCCCACTTGAAAACAATGAGTATTATTCAACAAGATACTTACATATTAACCTTGCTAACTTGTGTTTATGAAAAATGTATTTGAAAAAATGCCCTGGTATAATTATCAGCTTGCCTAAAGTATAAATTCAGACTCTGAAAGATATTTGAAGGCTAATTTGTGTAATTTCTAGGGATTTTTGTTTGCTTGTTTGTTTGTTAGCATGGAATAAACAATTTTACCCAAACACATCTTCATTAGGAGCATTTTTCTACAGGAGAGCTGTGACAAAGTTTTAATATTAATCTTCTCAGTTTAATTTTCTTTTCTCTAATACAGCGTATGTGAAACATCCTTATTCTAAGCATCAGATTAAGGTAAAGTTTTTATTGCCATTGTTGCTCGTAACTGACTTCAATATATACGTTGTTTGTTTCAAAAAGGCTAAGAGAGTGAATTTTAAGTGTCTGTACCACATACATGATAACTATGTGAGGTAATTTATATTGTTAATTAGCTAGATTTAGTCCTTCTACAATCTATGTATACTTCAAAACACATCATGTTTTACACAATAAATACACACAATTTTATCTGCCAATTAAAAAATACAATAACGTTATATATGTTTGAAGAAGCTGACTTTAGAGTGTTTACTCTGCATTTGGTCTTCAAAAATAATGAAGATCAATAGAAATATATGCTATTAAAATAATTTAATGAAGTAATGTTTCAAATCTTTGGGGCCAAATATTATTGCTAAATTAATATCCTTATTTATTTTCTTAAGTCTAATGTCATCTTCATGAATTACAAAAGCCTTGTCAAGAATTTGCAGGAGATAATACTTCCCCAAAACAGCATTCTTCCCTTTTAAGATGATTGCGTTATCAGTTACTCATTTTTCATTCAAAAGCAAGATAAATTGAGATTCTGTTTATATTACGTATTGGGCTTCTCCTTTGGGGAAAAAATGGTAAAAAGCCAAAATTTGTGCTCTCAAGTATGCTATTGTTTAGTGAAGGAAAACAAAGTTGCGATGTGATAAGCTAGACTGAGAGATCAGAGAGGCTTCTCTAATAGATGCATATATATATACATACACATATACATGCATGTATGTTGTACATATATGTGTGCATATGGATAATGTTTATATGTAAATATATGCCTATGTATGGATATTATGTGTATACGTATATGGAAATGTATGTATATATATTTGTGCATAGATACATATGTACATATATGTATATACACACATACACACAAATATATATCCATACATATATACATGTATACACACAAAAATATGTATACATATATTCCCATATACATACAAGATTTTTAGATTTTTTTAGATTATATTGATATGTATGCATATTATATATGTATGTATATGGGAATGTATGTATATATTTGTGTGTGCATAGGTATGTATATACATATGTACAAATATGTGTATATACAAACATATGTACATATATACACACAAATATATATATACATATATACACATATATGTATACATACATTCCCATATACATACAAGATTCAAGCTCAATATACATTGTGCTAAATAAACTATCTTAAAATGAGTAAGTTTTAACTGGCAAAGAATTAAAGAAGTCATTGAAAGGTAAGGGAGCAGCAACTGCAATAAGCCTGCCAGGGACAGCTAGGAGCATAGCAGGTTTAGATAACTGAAAGGAGAAAGCAGAAGGCCAATGCCCCTGGATAACAGACAACAGGGAAAACAGGAGATGATGTGCGAGGTTTAGAGATGGGCTAGATAGCACAGGAATTTGTAAGGATTTACCCCAGGAACAGTAAGAAGCCTTTGAAGTATTTTAATCTGGAAAGATTCACGACTGAATCTGAATTACATTGAGAAGAAAAAGTCTCCAACAGTGGATTGAAGAGAGGTAAGAATTCACGTGGAGAAATCAGTCAGGTAATTATGATTGGCTGTAATGGTAATATGGCCTAAAAAGGATGCAGAAAAAGTGGAGAAGAAAAGATGTATTTAAGACATATTTAACATGGGGAGAAATGCCAGATATAGGTGATGGGGAGGAAGGCAGCAAACCACATTGCCATGTATGTACCTATGCAACAATCTTGCATGCTCTTCACATGTACCCCAAAACTGAAAACACAATAAAATATATATTTTAAAATTTTTTTCTAAAAAATAAAAAAAAGAGAAAGTAACATCAACAGGTTTAGTGGCGATAGTAGTGCATGAGGAAACGAGAATGAGATGAATTGAGGAAGTCTTTAAATGGAAACTATTCTAGAAATCATTCTAAACCCTATCGGAACACTCATTCTTTGGATAACACATGAGAACACATCTAGCTAAATGACTGGTAGATAGCAGTGCTGAAAAGATATTTCCTGAATGAAAGAATAAATGAATGAGTGAATAAAACTGAATCCAATGTGAACACAAGTGAACAGTGATATTGAAACATCAATATATCTGTTTAGTTTGGTTATCATAGGAGGTTTTCACAAGCTATGGCAGGGAGAGTTACGACATATCAAGTGACATCATAGACACTGTGAGTCCAGGGAGGTACTAGTTAATTCTCATGGAGAAAGAACCAAAGGAAATAAAAAGAAACCCAATACTAAAAAGAAAAATGTTAAGCATAATTTACATAAATAGTCCAATTTAAGAAAGAGTTTTGCACACATCTGGCTATGTGCATAGAGCTTGTAATCTCGTGGAAACTTGGGTCCCCATGGACCAAGAACAAACAATATCCACAGGACATAAAGTCCCTCTTCCAGTGCAAAAAAACAACAGGCTCGTAGCCAATTATGGTAGCAGCCAAGCATATGTCCCACTGTTTTTTAAATTAGACACAGAGCCTTGGTTTGTTATCATTATTACTTCCATGCTGTGGCACTTTATGTTTATGAAACTTTGTTTTGATGTTATCATATAGTAATCATCAAGAGTCAAACAATGATTAAGGTGATTTTTTGACAACCATTGTACAAAGCTGTATCTAGTGAACTATACCTCCATTCTCTTTCTTAGAGAAAAACATGGGAGGATTAAGTACAATGGACGAGCAAAGCTCTGCAACTGAGACCTCCAGACCCTAACTTCATATATCACTCCTTCGCTTTTGGCTATTTATTAACGTAAAGATTAGAAAGGTACCTTCTTGGCTGTTGCTTCCTTGTCTATCAAAGGTACCTTCTTGGCTGTTGCTTCCTTGTCTATCTCTGGCTTCCCACTGCTCTACCTGCATTCTAAGTTACAGGTATCTATCAAGGTCTAGGCTGTATTTTTGCTTTTCTTCTCTTTGACAATGCATTTTTCCCTGTGGGCCTAGTTTAGCGCCTCTGCACAATTAATCCCAAACTTTAATTTTTGACCCCTAAATTTTTTCCTAATTGTAATATTAGTTAGCATTGTTAAGGCTTTTCTACATACTAGTCCAGGGTCTATTATCTCCATTTCTTTCAACTCTTGGGGGTGATACTAATATTTACTGCTTCACAATTTAAATAGAGGCTTAGAAAAGTTAAGTAATTTACTTCACTGTCATGGTGCCTCACATGGCCAGACTTGAACCTAGATCTCCATGGATCTGGGCCTTGAGCTCTTGGACACTCTGGCGTGACTGACTCTCTATGTATAACTGCATGTCAACCTTCCGTGGCTGTCTCCACTCAGGTGCCTTTAACACACATCTCCCCTCCCTATCTCTGAGTTCTCAGTCTCCATACATTTCATCACCATAGTTACTGCCACTCAGCTTGAAACTGTCATCCATACACCTAATCATCTTCCAATTTCTAACAGTTTTAACTTCACCATATTTTTTTTCTATTTGTCTCCTGTGTTTTATTTTTCATTGCCTCTACTTAAGTCAGTTTCAATCACCACCACGTTGACCATTGCCTTCATGACCTACTTGATCTTCCTGCATGAAGATCTGCTCCCTTCTCATTTATCAGATTACTCTTTCTAAGGCACAAATTAGATTCTTTGATTTATTTAAGATAAAACATTAATATCCCTAATTGCCCAGATAAGGGGCTTCAAACTCCTCAGATGACTATTTAAGGCCCTCACCTATTGTTTCTGTTTTGAATCATCTGTTCTTCAATGAAATTGTCCCTGCATTCTCACTTTTCATCTCTCACTGCTTCA
The DNA here is from genome assembly GCA_963574635.1 of Cheracebus regulus. Lineage (NCBI taxonomy): Eukaryota > Metazoa > Chordata > Mammalia > Primates > Pitheciidae > Cheracebus > Cheracebus regulus. The sequence goes on from CAUYQU010049841.1 coordinate 24,097, forward strand.
AATAGTTCTAATATCTAGAATTTTCCATTCTCTACTAAATGTTACTCTTTAGATTCAGTGATTCTTAACAAGGTGTGCATACTTAAAGCATTGAAAAAATAATAACATGTCCGATATCCAACCTGGTCAAATCAAATCTAAATTAATGTGTATTTCCATGTTTAAAAATTACTGCATATATATGATGCATCAAACGTGATATATATTTATAAGTATGCTTGCTGTACAATATTGTATATTTGATAATATATTGTATCAAATTGAATACCATTTGATAATATGTAATATGGATGACACCCTTTAGTATTGTGCGGTGTACAGCAAGCATTACCATATTTAGTAGCACACAGTGGTCTTACTTTAGGATTCAGATTCAGTGGAGGCACCTTATCTCTGTGCTGTCTCCTTCATTTCCCCTTAGCCAGCAAATACCCTCCTCTATTGACCTCCCATAATATTATATATCAGTCTTTATTTACCTGTCCATTTAAACCTTATTTTATCATACTTAGCAACATATTTAACCTCATTGGTGTAATTGAGAGTTTATTTATTTAATTTAACAGGTAGTTTCCAGAGATGAAACAATTATTTAAAAAATGGATTCCATATGAATCATAGTTTCAGAAAGAAATATTCCAGATTGGCAAATGTGATTTTATTGATTTTTAAAAAATTATACTTATTTCCAAAGGCATTTGAAATAGCAGTGAACAACATAAAATCAATGGTGACATAAAAAAATAACAAAGAAAATAGTCATGAAGGAGGGGAGATGAATTTTCCCCAGAACCTTAGCTGAAGACTGTTAGTTCACAGTAGCTCAAGCTTGGTGTCTCCTGGCAGCCAGGACCACAGAGGAACTGCATTGTGTTTCAAAGCTCTCATCAGATACAAGAAAATGTAGCAATCCTTCTGAAGACATCATATTTCTTCATGCACTATACTCTAAGATAACTTCATTAAGTAGGTCTTTATAAAAGTTCAACATTAGGCCAGGGGGAGATGGCTCACACCTGTAATCCCAGCACCTTGGGACGCTAAGGTGGGAGGATTTCTTGAGCCTAGGAGTTTGAAAACAGCCCCGGCAACATAACGAGACCCTCTATCTACAAAAAATAAAATTCGCCAGATGTGGTGGCATGTGCCAAGTAGTACCAGGTACTTGGGAGGCTGAGATGGGAGGATCACTTGAGCTTCAGAAGTCAAGGCTGCAGTGAGCTATGATTGTGTCACTGCACTTCACCAGGGCAACAGAGTATCTCAAAAAAAAAAAAAATAGAAGACAAATATTAAAATATGCAGTGTCATGAAAGCATTATAATAAAGGGTTCAGAAGTAGAGATTATCTTCAGATACTTAGAATCTGTAACACCTCACATGATTTGGCCCTTGACCAGTTCTCCATCCTGATCTCTAACCATATTTCACTTTATGCACTCTACCAAAATACACTGCCCCTTCTGGAAAATGCCAAACTATATTCCACCTGTGAACCTTGCACTGGCTGTTCAGTCTACTTAGAATCCTCTGCCCCAGACATTTGTGTGCTAGTTCTCCTCCCTGTCTTCACTTAGCCACTATTTCAAATAACCTCACATCATACCCTATCATCTAACCTACTTTACTGCATTTATTTATTTATGTTATCTGATTTTCTTGCACATTAGTTTGTTTGGTATTTTAAAAATCTTTAATATCTGTCTTTCACATGAAAATGTAAGCTCCTTGAGGCCAGGGAAATTTTACTGTCTTGTTCACTGCCATATCACTGCCATATCCACACTGCTTATAAGACCACTCAGCACACAGAAAACACACCAGCAATATCTGTTGGCCAGTTGAATAAACTATTTCTCATACATTTATTTATCACATTAATTCACAATGAAAAATGTTTAGAGTTTAACAATGAACCTTAATTCTATGAACTAATATCTGTGAAGAATGAAAAATCTATAGTCTAATACATAGCTTAAAATTGTTATGACACACAAAATGATAGAAATGACTAGCAAAAAAAAAAAAAAAGTATCCTTAATGTATTCATTTTCTGTGCTGGATAACAAATTACCACAAACTGAGTGGTTTAAAGTCTTACCCATTAACTACCTCATACTTCTCTGTGTCAGAAGTTGGGCATGGAATGGCTGGATTCTCTTCTCAGTGTCTCATAAGACTAAAATGAAAGTTTTGGTTGAGTTGAATTCTGATTTGGCAGTTAGGGTCCTCTTTTAAGCTCACAAGACTGTTGATAGAATTGAGTTCCTTACAGTAGTAAGGCTGAGGTCCTCCTTCCCTGCTGGCTGCTATTCAGATGTTGTCCTTCTAGAGGGCAACCTCCCAGGCTATTTTCTCCTTCTACTTCATGTATTTACTCATCCATTTATTGACTGATATATTACATTTCTCAGTAAGTATACAGCATTTATTATATTTAGTTTTAGTTATTCTTACTATCAACTAATATTTCCAAACATTTTCTGACTTGTGGCCCATTTTTATATTTATATATAAATGCTCTAGTGCTTAAAAATATTTTATTCATTTTTAATATTATAAGATAAAGTTAGATTTTTAATTATATTAGTAAATTGTTAAGGATTATGTATTCTTTAATGATGCCCATAATGAAGAGTTAAATTTGACTTTTTCATATTAACAAATTTTACTGTAAAATAATTTGCTAATAAAAGCATAATTTGTTAACACATAATTTATTAACGCTATACATTAATGTATTGCGCTTTAGAACCAAAATATGGTGTTAATAAATTATGTGTTAACAAATTATGTTTTTATTAGCTAATTATTTTATGGTACTAAACACAAAGTATAATATATTGTGTTTTAATACCAAATATATAGTGTAAAGTAAGCTGAAATGTAACTACCTTTTTGGTCATCAAATATAGATAAACACTTCTTTCATTAACTGCTATTTGAATTTTTGTATTTCATACCTTAAATTGTATTATTTTGTTTTTCATATTTGTAGTATTTAATTTCTTAATTATAAGGAAAGAAAGACAGTGCAGTCTGCTTAATAAACATACTTCTCCATCATGTGAATTTTTATAGCAATAAATAAAACATTAAAAAATACACACACACACACACACACACACATATATACAGAGACAACACTTCTTGCTCTGTTGGAATACTAATCAACTGAATGTAATTTTCAAATCCAATAAAGATGGTGTTGAAAATTCCCAGATAGAGATTTCTCTACTTTCATCTGTGGTTTTCAATGTACTTATCTTGGTCAATACCTTTAACCAATGATCTTTAAAGATAATAATAATAATGATTTAAAACTGAATCAAGTTTGAAGGTCTCCTTACACTAGGAATGTTCAGTTTGATAAGTTGAACGTATGCTCATTTGACAATCACTAAGAGGATCTCAAAGTGCTGATTTCCTTTTTAAGCAGTTAGAATCCAAATTGATTTTAAAATAGAAATGGAAGCAGATACATTTACCATTTTTGTTCTTGTTCATCCCTGATATTGGAAACCAGTGGTTGGGAAAAACTGTATTACAATAATAGATAGATGATCGTTATAATACAAAGTAGCTAATTATTAAACCATAAGATATGCATAAATAATTTGCTTTGAGATCTCAGAAGGAGATTGGGAAATGCAGAGATGACAGGATATTATGTAAAGCTTTTCAAAATTGATAGTATTTGAACATGTGGAAAGGGAAAGAAATGAGCTTCTAGGAAGAGCAAACAGTTTTAAAAAAGACTTAGAGGCCCTTAAACATATGGGATACGCACAGGAAATAGAGAGGCATTCAATTTGCCTGAAGCTCTGCCAACTCAAGAAGTAGGAAATAATTATCAAATTTGGGAAAAATGAAAAAGAAAACTGAGGAAATGTCACAGAAAATGTTAAATGCTTGGCCAAGGTATCCATTCAGTAGGAATTGGGGAGATATGGAAAAGGTATGAAAGGTTGGTGCAAAGGTTCATTCTCTTCACATTTGGCATATCTTGGCTTATAACTGCTCTTTGCTTTGTTATTTTCAACTCTCCTTGAACATTTAAGTGTCTCAGATTTGTAAAAAGCAACCTTATAATGATATTCAAATACCTGTGATACCTTTTGCCTTGATGTTTCTATTATTAATATTTTAAAATTTGCAATTCCTTGTTTTCCATGATCTCCCATTTCCTTATTCACAAAATAGCATTAAATTGCAAGATTTGTATACTTTACCTTGGAACTCTAAGGTTATAAACTGAATATGTTTTGCCATACTATTTTGGGAGTATGATCTAGGTACCTCTAAGAAATACTTTTATTTTAGCAAATATTGTATATTCTTTATAACAATTCACAATTAGAGGAAGACAAAGGGAGGGGGCCAAGTCAAGTTCATGTGTGCTATTACTGAATTCAGATTATAATCAGTGGTCATGTCCGTGGTTCAGGAGGTGAAACAACATATAGCCAGAAATTAGTCATAAACATGAGGGTATAGGAGAAGAGAGTTCATCTCTATCAAAACTGAAACATATTTAGCATAAAGCCTAAGACTTAATAATATAATAAGATATTTTTATATTTGTGTGTGAGATACATTTCAAATAGCCATTTAATAACTCATTGCCATATCTCTTAGATGATAAAGAAAACTTACACATCTTCTCTTCATACTTGTTTGATATATTATCAAAATTAGGGACTATAGTCATAGATTCCTGAAATAAGTGAGCTCAGTTAGTGATATTAACCCTTGCCTTTCTGTCTGTAGATGTGATACGGAATTTTTATCTTTGATGGAATGTTTCTAACCAAAATTAGTATGTAAATTATACACTATACTTGGTTATAATTCTGAATTGTTATCCTAATTTCTTAATTGATCCATAAACTTAAACATCTTTTGCATTTCAGAACACACTTGTAAGCAATTCTGAAGCTCCTAAAATTAGGGTTGGGGAATTTCACTAATATTTTTAGTTTGATTTTTATCTAGAAGTTATATATTTTGTTTTGTTTATATCAGTGTACACAGAAGTACAGTGAATAACATTGTCAGTGTTTTTGCTTTTCCCCTTAAATGATACATAATAGAAAAATTTGATAGTACAAGGAGAATACTAAGCCATGGAAATATCAGCTATATTAATATAAGACAATTATTAAAAGTTTACCTGAATACTAAGCTGCACTTACAATGCAAATTGAAATGTTTCCCCCATAAGACTTTTTTTTTGTGCATGGAGATCACAGTAAAGCAAGTCGGTGTATGCTGTGAAATTTTTTCTTAGCTTCATCTGGTATCTCCATATACTGTGTTTGTCTTCTCCTCTTTCCCTTTCCACACTTTTCCTTAGAGTTTCCTTCCTTGCCCTTGAGACATTATTCCAAACTAACAGTTCAAGGACTCTATACTGTAATGTCCTGCAAACGACCACATGGAAGCTACTGGTAGGTACATGTTTTAAGAGAAAAAAGAAAGCAAATAAGAAGCTGTAACCCAGTCTAAAGGAAACATCTGGTACCAACCAGAAGTGATGTACTAAAAATGAAACACAGACCTTTTAAATTTTAAGTTAATAACAATGATAACAATATAGAAATGGGTGAATTAAGAGGCTAAGATTTCAAGGTCTAAGTCTTGATTAAGGTTTATATGACATTACTTCTTCCAGGAAACTTAGAAACAAAGGAGACTGATTGTCTTTCATGTAAAGGATTAAATGCAAGCAAAATTCATAAAGCAGAAAATACTTGCAATATTTGTGTTTTTTAAGGGACAGCAGAAGGCGTTAGGCCTGCTCAGTCTTTCTGTAAACTTTTCTTCCTGTACAGTTAAAAGTCAACTTTATACTTATTTTGTTCAGAAAGACAATACCTAAAAATATATTTTATTGGGGTTTTTTTTTGTCTTTTGACTTTATATTATGGACATTTTAGAAAACAGAGATAATGAGCCCAGGTGATCATACCCCAGTTTTAGTGTTTATCCACATTTTGCCATTTGGGCAGTAAATCACTTTTATATATTCAGCTTAAAAGCCTTAACATAGAGGAGAGACACAAAATAAACAGATATTTGAATATTGGAAGTTGGAGGCTAAATCAGAGATTAGATAAGAATTGCAATGACCAAGGTCAGAAGTCACTAGGAAGAAACAATCACTAAATTCTATGTTTGTATTACATGCACACCAATTCACAACCCAGAAGAAACTGATGGCATTTCTCTAGCTACTGTGTGCTAGTTGTACTGTTAAAATATCTGCAGGATCAAAGAGATCATATCAACACTGAGTTCAAAACTGTCACCTCTACTTTTCTGATGGTAGCTCAAATAAGAACTCTATTCCATTGCCTTAATGCTAAATAGAAGCTTTGCCACATTACAATATAAATTCCCTTGGAGGTTTCGCATAGTTATTTGCAGGTCATGACAGTGTTAGCCAGTTTACCCTTGTTCATCTTAGGGCTTGTCACATTGAAGGCTTTCCACAAAATTGACTGAATAAATTGTTTCAGTATGTAATGCAATGAAATGTGTTTTTAGGTACCAGTACAGGCAACTGAGAGACAGATGTGTTCAGATTTTCTATTTCTTAATAATTCAATCTTAGTAGATTGCACATGTCCAGTAATGTATCCATTTCCTTTAGGTTGCTAGTATATGGTTGTTCATAATAATTTCTTATGATCTGTTGTATCTTTTCCTTTAGATCGCAGCATCCTATCCAATGTTGAGCCATTCTTTGTGACTTCTTTGGTACAGATTTTCTAGATAAGGCTAACTTTTGAGAAAACTTTTGGATGAGTTGTGATTATAAAAATGAGACTGACACATGCATAAATTAATTCAAAACAAATGCAAATGAATACAGTCACCTCAAGTCACATATAAAGCTAAGTGCTTTGCTCTGGATTCTACAGAAATTAGAAGCTGACTTCGTCAGACTCCTGGTCTTTTGACCACATTTAGTTTTTATGTCCAAAGCATAACTTAGGGCTTATGTTCCCTCAACGTGCAGTTTATGCCTATTCTTGTACCAGTACTACTTCTACGCCCCCATTACGCCTTATAGTTATCATTAGCCACTAAATTAGAAGCCCCTGGAGAGAAATGATTATGGCTTTGCAGTCATCACTGTGTTTAGGAGTAGGTGCCCAATAATATATTTGATTAGCAGTCAAAGACCTAATACATTAACCATTTCATTTAAGCCTCATTAACTCTCTCATGTAAGGAGCACTAAAGTGCAGATTATTGGCTAGATGAGGAAGCTATCTTATTTATCATCCAGGCATTATTCTTTATGCTTGTTCCTAGACCAACTAATGCCAAGTGTCAAAATTTAGTTTGATTATAATATCCTTCCTTATCCTGGTAGTCAGTTGTTTTTACTCTTACAACTTCAGTTCTGAATGGGGAATAATTGTCTAACAGATTATCCATGAATCTGTCATACACTGTCAGATATTTTCCGAACACTGTCATTCAAATGACTTCTCAATGCTCAGCTGCCTTAATTAACATTTGAGACCAAAGATCACTTTTTTTGTGAGATGGGGTTCACTCTGTCACCCAGGCTAAAGTCCAGTGGTGCAATCATAGCTCACAGTGGCCTTGACCTTTTAGGCTTAAGTGATCCTCCCATCTCAGACTCCCCTCACTGAAATTACAGACATAATGTGCCACCATACTCAGCTAAGTTTTTTTATTTTTACTTTTTTGTAAATATGGGGTCTCACTATGTTGCTCAGGCTGGTCTCCAACTTCTAGGCTCAAGCCCTTCCTGCCTCAGCCTCCCATGTCACTGGGATTACATGTGTGACCCACACCATCCAATTCTCATTTTCTCATATATGAACGAAAAGTGTTAGAATCCTGGGCCCTGAAAGGTTAGATTGTAACTATATGGATTTTAAATTTGGCCTTGAACTCATCACTGTATAAATTTGAACTTGAGATGCACAAAAGGCCTGAAATTCTTATCAAAGATTTTTCACTATGTTCTGCAGATATTTGCTATCATTGTTGCTCTCATCAATATCTAGGAATAGTAGACAAAACGCAACAGAGTAAAAGGTATTTGGAACATCAGAAAAAATTCTCCCCCAATCAAATAAAAAAGTGAATCCGGCAGAAGCAAAGGTTAAATGAATGAAGAGGATCAGATTGTCATGATGAATTTAGGAAGTACAACTGTTAAACCTATGATCCCTTTAACATTTTAATAACTTTTAAAAAATATTTTGATGCTATGCAATAGTTGCTCTTTGCGAAGTGCCACTCTCAAATAATAATAAATATCTCACTGGAAGGAAAGATACAAAGGTAATTAAGTGAGCATCCTTAGATAGCAGATACATTATTTAAATCCATTTAATTATTTGCCTAATTTAATTATTTGCCTAATTATCTATAAAGAGTGTGTTCAACTTTATAGAGAACAAAATCAATTAATATGTAAAATGGAAAATCACAACTGAAGCACAATATAAAGATAACGGTTTGAATGTTATTACAAGGAGCTATCACTTTAGGTTATATTTACACTTCTAGTTTATGAAAGTATAGCAATAAAAATGCAAATGTTTATTTACCTATGCTAGTATAATAAATAGAACTGACATTGTCTCACAAGCATATTCTATTGTTTTTTTACAACTATCTTATGCGTATTACTTCAGTTTAAAGTTAGTATTCATTCAATTTGGGGGGAGTTGGTTAAGTAATTGAAGATTCCTCATAGACTTATACGAAATAGTACCTCAAATCATTGCCTTCATAGATGTGGATCAGTTTTATCCTTTTTGTACCTTCCTCTCACGAATCATCTACAAAATACAAGATTTATACAGCCTTGACAAAAAAACTAGTTTTCAAGCCCAAGAACTTGATGGAGAGAGCAAGCAGAATGGCTTATGAACAATTGTCTTTTATCTGGAAGATTCTGTAAATGAAAAGCAAACACATTTCCTTCCTAGAGAAATCAAGCTGCAAATAAACAGAATCTGTTAAATCCTAAATTCCGACATTGTTTGAATACCTCATTCCCAGAATGTCTCTTTTTGTAATCCTAACACTATTTACAAAGTCGTGGGTACAGATAACTGATAACATTAAGGCTTTTGACAAGAGAGATTATTTTTTAAAATATTGTGATCTTCAGGCTCTTGAGGAGAAACAGATAAGAGATCTTAGTACCTTTCTCAAGTATCCCTTACCACAGCCATTTTCTAATGTTTGTTATATATAGAAGTAGTGTACTGAGTGCTCATTTTTTGCCAAATATGTAAAGATAATTGAAAGTAATTTTGAAGGTGATCAGAAGACAATGGTGTGTAAAATAGGAAAAATTCAATATGAATGGGGAGTCCCTTTCCTTTCAATTTTTTAAAAGGGTTATTTCAGAGACTGTATGAAAGAACAACGTGTAATTGTTTGGAACAAAACCTGCAATGAATTTTGGATAAAAATGAAGTACAAACAACATCAATGAGTTCACCAGACGCCCTCCCCCACCGCACGCACATGCACGCACACACACACAAACACACACACTGCAGCTTTTTACATCCTAGCTCCTCTACGGAGATCCTAAATTCAGGGTGCATGCTCTGTGTTGGAAAATATGTGTCTATTTCTTGCTTTTGATCATAGATCACATGCTCTAATAACTTCGACATGATTAGATTCAGAGTTTTATTGAAACCTCTTTCTACCAGCAAACTATAACAGCATGGTTGTATCTATTTGACTACCAGTGCAATGTAGTAGCTGCTCTGTGATTTCTCCGTTTCCCCTTTACTTTGCCTTGTTCCCTGGGCTTCCTCTCTTCACTTTGTCCTCCGCCACAGTATCTGATCACATAATCAAGGCACTTACTCAATGTGCTGGCACACCTCCTGCCTTCCTGGCATCATGGTCAACATACTTAGGGTAGAGATTATCATGGGAATTTATGACTGGGTCTATGTATTTTAAATGATTGAGCAAGATATACAATATCAGTACAAAGTGCAAAACGTGCTTGAAAATAGAGGAAAGGACAGATACAAATGGCGAAGAACAATATTGTAGTAACAGAAGCGAAGACAAATGGATACAGGATGGAAGAAACTATGACAATGCCTTATAAAAATCATATGTCTAAGGTCTAAATTATAGTTGCAGTTCACAAAGAGCAATGAGAAGTTCTGAATTATATTTTTTGTTGTATATAGTGAAGTATTTATTTTTTGAAATTTTATATATTCATAAGGCATGACATGATGTTTTGATATATTCATACATTTTGGAATGATTAAATCTGGCCTATTAACATACGCATCACTGTACATACTTATCAATTTTTTGTGGTGAGAACCCTCAAAATCTACTATCTTGACAGTTTTAAAAAATGCAATACATTGTTATTAACTATAGTCCACATGCTACACATTTCCCAAACATTTCCCCCATCTAACTGACACTTAGTATTTTTTAACCAAAAACTCCCCAACCCCCTTGGTAACCACCCAAGAGGGTTACCAATCCCCTGGTAACCACCATTCTACTCTCTCTACTTCTGAGTTTAACTTTTTAAGATTCCACATGTAAGTGGGATTGTGCCGTATTAGTCTTTCGGTGTCTGGCTTATTTTACTTGACAATTCTCTCCAGGTTTATCTATGCTGTCAGAAATGACAAGTTCATTCTTGACGCAGTTCTGTCAAAACCATCCCCAAAGAACCTCAGGAACATCACTTGGACAAGCTCCCTGCGTTCTCTTTTCTGTTAAGTGGAAATAAACATATTTGGCCTGCTGATCTTGCAGCCTTGTTGTTCACTGTGGCATGGCCTAGTGCCTGTAACAAAGCCTAGGACCGAGCAGGAGCTCAGTACAGCTGTGAATGCCCAGAATGAAAGCCTTGAAAGACTCAAACACCCAGGGCTCTTCCTGGGCAAAAATCTGAAATAAATGGAAGTCTATTTCGACTTCCTTGCCTCCCATTCTCGTGAAATTTTACTATTTCACTATTGGCCTTTCCCTCTCCCATAACCAGGAGCTCTTGAGTTGTTTCCTTTTGTCTTTCTTTTGAAAAGATATACCTACACTGTTTATTTAATTTGTATGGTAGGCAAAACTTAATCATGGGTCATAGGAATGTTAGTATGTTAAGGCTCTGTTTTATTTGAAGAAAGAGCTCTCTTTATTTCATAGCTAAAGCCACGTTTTAAATTATTATAGCACTATACTGCTCAATTCAAAGGAAGACAAAAGGGTCTAGGATCAGGTGTTAATGGCAAAAAAAAAAGTGATCAAATAGAACTGTGTGGGAAGAAGCTGGAAAGGTAAGATTTCAAAGCAGGAAAGTACAGAGCTGGAGTTATAATGCAGAGAAGGAAAATAGTCACACAGAAGACACAATGTCACTCTACACTCTGCATTCAGGTTTCCTTGGGTTGTCTAATATGTAAAGCCTATTGCAGCCCAGGCCCAAATCCAGGAAAATTTTTTAGAGTTCTGTATGAGTGGGAACAGGGCCAAGGCAGGAATAGGGGTAGGAGAACTACTTTCAGTAAAAATTGTATATTTGCTTCACAGTTCTCCATACTATATTACAAATTACATAGCCTTGATTTGAAGGGGTAAATTAATTTTGTATAGTTTAAATTTGATTTTACTGACTTTCTATTAACTAAGACATTCAGTTATCTTTTGAGAGTTACATATCACTTATATTTTAATCATTTTAACCCATATTATCTGAAGACTCACAAGTATTAGAATGTTTTCTATTTTAGTGGAACCATGAGGTTTTAAGATGTTCTTCATGGGTGGCTGAGGTATTCTCCTATTTATTTGGAAGAACTTGAAAATTATTTTATTTTTGCCTGTAGGTTTATTTTGTTTGGCTAAAGCCATCATAAACTTCATTATTCAATGAGGCTCTTTCAAACTCTTTAGACTGTGTCATATATCATCTCAATTGTTAGCTTTTAAATTGAATTTTTTGATGTGATTAACTGAGATAAGTGAACACAATGGCAAAATACATACATTTCATTGCTTCTTCTGCTCTGTTCTTTTCAATGTTAAATATTCTATAATTTTAGTAACTGTGTAATTATATATATATATATATGGCCAAGTTTTATTATTGTATTCAGCTTTTAGAGACTCTCTGTTTTCCAAGCAATAATTTATATGGTTTCACAGTTTTAATTTAGAATACTTAAAATGTCATTTAGCATGGTTTACTGCATGTAATAACAACCAGTGAATATTTATTGTGTGAAGAGACTTTAGTAATATTAATATTGAAAAAACAATAGAAATATGCATGCTATTTTGCTGTTTTCTATAAATGATGCTTTGATGTGCTAAGGAGTCTTTAGTTTCCCAGCTTTAGTCCTACTCACTCTTCTAGACTCAAGTGTTACCTCCTAAATGGTGTCTTCCTGGAGCCCTAAAACTGGGATCTTCCCAGCCTGAGTGCTTCCTGTGCGTATCTCTCTTCCTGCAGTTGTCGTGCTATTTTGTATTAATGCTGCTCTCTCTCTGTGCCTGTTTTTTCCACCAGACTGTTAACTTCTTAAGGGCCAAAAATATAAATTGTAATTCTCTCCATGCCTGGAATAAAAAAATGTGCTGCATAGTATTTCTAGAATAAATGGATAAATGAAAATATTGTCTATTTTGCTAGATGACAATCTATGATTCCACATCTGTAAAAATGAACAAATGTGGCTATGTCATGTCAAAGTTAAAATACTCTAGAAGATGGGATTGTTACTTCCTCATTTTAATGTAGCCCTCTATACATACCCCAACATTTCTATCAAGCAACTTCAGTGCAAGATAAATGTAACTGTCTGGAGAGATAATCTGTAATAACTTTTTTTTTGAGAATTTGAGAATTATTTCAGTTAACCACATTAAAAATTCAATTTTAAAAAGTTTGTAAGGACTTTATTATCAGAAGCATAGTTGCCATTGTGTATATGAGTACATGTGTGTTTCTCTTTACTGTCAAGTTTTTCTGATTAGAAGTAAAATTAGATTCCTTTTGGATATTTTGGTGTAAGACAAACCTATTTTTAAATTGGAATATCAACACTCTTAGGCTCCAAGTGATACTCTCTATCCTCTTTGAAAAAACTGTATGTGACTAGATTGGTTCTCTAGGTTCTCACACCCCATGTCCCCCTAGCATTTGTAGGTGAGACCACTTATTTCATCAGAGCTGCAGATATTTCCAAGATGCTGGACTGGCCTGGCTCATACCTCTAGGTCACAGGAGTGTCTCATGTTCTGGATCAGGGAGCAATTATGCTGCCTCTATAATAGGCCTTGCTGCTGATGTTGCTTTTACCTTGGTAATCTGGTTTTCAGTGCCAGGCTTTATAATTTTGTCTCCATAATTCCTTCTAGGTATTAGATTCTGTACCAGAAAAAAATCACTTTCAATGAACTAAAGTTCTTGAACTTATTTTCTCCTAACAAGATCTTGGACAGCTGCTTTGCACATTCTCTAATGCATTCTTATGCTTAATATAAGAATATTGATTATCTATTTGCACCAGGTATGAAGGCTTTAACTTAGACCACCTCATTTAGAATATTTTATTTAATCCAATGAATACCATTCAAACTAAACCCTTGTGAGTATTTCTTGTGGGAGTTGATTGTAGGAGCCAGTGTTAGGCTCACACAAGACAGCAAGCCTAGAGATGGGTATCTACCAGTCAGATCTTCATTACTCTTTCCCATCTAGGGACTCACAAGTCCATTAACACCTACATGTTTGATAGCCACTATGATACCTGGTATCAGGGCCTACACTGCAACCAAATGGGGTCACTTGCTTTTATGAACCCTATGAAATCAAGACACAAATGTACAGTAGGCTTCCTTCTCCTTGGGCTTTTAAACTTTTTTTCATAATAAAAATGAAAAATGGGATTGCCACCTTCATCAGCACTAACCTGTATCTTTGGAACTTTTTTGTTTCAACCAACTATACCATACTGTTAATATACTGACATCTGTTTTACTTGGTTCTTAGACTCAAATTTTTCTCTTAAGAGCACTGGCTTTAATCCTTAGATTCAGACACACTATAATACTTTCACCTTGTAAATCACCTTGGCTGATTTTCTAACATTTTCCCTCTGGCATCAGGCACAGTGATGTAAGAACTCTCTGTGCTATCATCACAGACTTAAAATCCTGTCCCATGCCTGGCCTGGTCCCCCACTAAGTCACAGAACAGGATATTTTCTCTTTTCCTTTTTTACATGAAACTCCAAATCTTTTGATACAGAATTTTCTGAGATATTCATTTGTATCTGTCCCTTCTGTATCTCCTTTTATCCCTCTTCCAAGTAGATACTAAGGCCTTTGAATTTCCTTGTCAAAAATTTTCATTTTCAGGGGACAAAAACAAAAGCTGCTTGAGACCAACCGCTCTCACTGTCTTTTGTAAAAGCTAACGTCATTGAAAAAATGATGCTAATGACCTGGAGAAAAATTTAAAAAGGAAGGACTGTTTTTAAGAGTGAGAATTGTGGGAATGATCTCCAGCTTCTAGGACGGAGACATGAGACTGGTAAGATGACAAAGATGTGGGTTTCCACTAATAAGGGGAGACACATTACAGAAGGAATCGAAGATAAAAGAACCACAAGAGCAGATAGTGGTGGCTTGCACTGACAGAAACAACTTTATAATCATAGCCTCAGGCCTATCAGTTGGAGAGTTAAGTCTCTGAATGCCACTGAAGACTTTTGAAAAGGCAGAGAGATGACAGTACTTCAGAATCCCTGAAAGCAGGCTGCCAAGATAATGGAAATTGATTTAAAATGGAAAAGCATAGTCCTGGGTCTTCCCTCAATGTGGGGCTCTGTGCATGTGTGCAGACAGTATCATGTAAAGGAAGAAACCACCAGCTCTCACACTCTAATGAAAAATAAATTCAAAAATAATTAGAAAAGAAATGGTTCACCCAAATGAGAAGGAACCAGAAAAATAATTCTGGCAACTTGAAAAAAACAGTATTATAACATCTCCAAAGATAACACTAGCTCTCCAACAATGGATCCAAACCAAGATGAAATCTTTGAAATACCAGATGAAGAATTCAAAATGTTGATTAATAAGTTACTCAAGGAGATACAAAAGAAAAGTGAAAACCAACATAAAGAAATTTTTTAAAAAATTCAAGATATAAGCAAAACATTTTCTAAACAGATAGATGTTTTAAGGAAAAACCAGTCAGAACTTCTGGAAGTGAGAGACACATTTAAGGAATGATAAAATTCACTGGAAAGTTTTAAGAGTAGATTAGATTAAGTAGAAGAAAAAAAATTAAGAGGTCAAAGAGTAGGCTTTTGAATTGACCCAATCAGATAAAAATAATGAAAAGAGAATCAGAAGAAATGAACCAAGTCTCCAAGAAATATGTGACTATATATAAAATTTCCAAACCTGAGAATCATTGGTGTTCCTGAGGGAGAAGATAAAGCAAAAAGTTTGAAAATTTTATTTGAGAAAATAATTGGCAAAAATTTCCCTGGCTTACTGGAGATTTAGATACCCAAATACAAGAAGCTGAAAGTACTCCTAAGAGATACACTGTAAAAACGTCATCACCAAGGCATATAGTCATCAGGCTATCTAAAGTCAACATGAAATAAATAATTTTAAGAGCAATGAGACAAAATTATAACCTATAAAGGACAACCTATCAGATTAACAGCAGACTTCTCAGCAGAAACCTTACAAGCCAGAAGGGATGGGGGTCCTATTTTTATCCTCCTTATACAGAATAACGGTAAGCCAAAAATTTCATATCCAGCAAAATTAAGTTTAATAAAGAAGCATAAAGTATTTCTCAGAAAAGCAAATGCTGAAAGAATTTGTCACTACCAGACCAGCCTGACAAGAAACGTTAAAAGGAATTCTAAATCTTGAAGCAAAAGGTCAATATGGACCAAAATAGAACCTCCTGAAAGCATAAAATTCATAGGGCCTGTAAAACAATAACATAATGAAGAAAACAAAGTTGCTAGGGAACAATCAACCTGATGGCTAGAAAGTACCCCACATCTCAATATTAAATGGTTTAAATGTTCCACTTCAGGGATACAGATCGGCAGAATGGATTTTAAAAATCACAAACCAAATATCTCCTGTCTTCAAAAGACACCCCAGCAGGTAAGGATTCTTATAGACTCAAGGTAAAGGGATGGAAAAAGATATTCCATATAAATGGAAACCAAAAGTGAGCAGGAGTCACTATTTTTACGTTAGATAAAACAGACTTTAAAGCAACAACAGTAAAAAAGAGACAAAGAAGGTCATTATATAATGATAAAAGGATCAATCCAACAAGAAGAAATAATAATCCTAAATATACATTCATCTAACTGTGGAGTTCTCAAATTCATAAAACAATTACTACTAGACCTACAAAAAGAGATAGACAGCAACATAATAATAGTGGGGTTCGGGGAGAGTGGCCACAAAGGCTAGTCTGACTAGAAGTAGTTACTGTGTGTGGTTCTCATGGAGAAGAATGGAAGGGGTGAGTAAATATAGCACCTTCAACTGAAACATCCAGGTACTTACATTGAAACTAATTGAGGAAAGACTTCAGCCCAAGGGGAATGGAGAAAAACAAGGCTGGGTGAAAGCCCACCCAGGCAGCCAAAGAGAAGCTTCCCTGCCCAGAGAAGCAGGAAATGAGTGTGCAATCCTGGAAACCCATGCTTCTCCCATGGATCTTTGAAACCCTCAGGTCAGGAGACCTCCTCATGAACCCACCCCCAGGGCCTTCGGTTTGACACACAAGAGCTACCTGTCTCAGCAAAGCAGCCACTCATGCATGCATGGAAACCCAGGAGCTTTAGATACTCTGGCTTTCCAGACATCCCAGTAAAATTAGCTGCAACTTTGGCAAAGTGGGAGATTCCAACCCCATACATACCCCCTAGGAAAGAGGATGAATCCAAGGAGCTGAGCAGTGATGGTTTGCAGGCTCTGCTTCCACAGCATGTAACAGGATAAGACCCACTGGCTTGGAATTCCAGGCAGCCATTGGTAACAGCATTGCACTTTCCTGGGACTGAGCTCCCAGGGGCTGGGGCAGACCACCAATCTCTGCTGTTGGGGTGACTTAGCCATTAAGGCCTTTGGGGTTTGGAGAGTCCAAATCAACTGAAGGCAAAAGGGATCCCCTAGCACAGCACAGCTGCTCTATCAAATCATGGCCAGACTGCTTCATTAAGTGGGTCTGCAATCCCATTCCTCCTTACTAGGTGGGATCTCCGAATCGGGGCCTCCATCCATCCCCAACCAAAAAACTCCCTGGGACAGAGCTCCCAGAGGAAGGGGCAGGCTGCCATCTTTCCTGTTTCACAGCCTTCACTGGTGAAATCTTCAGGTACTAGAAAATCTGAGGCGACTAGGGTCTAGAGTGGACCCCCAGCATAGCGCAGCAGCCCTAAGGAAAAGTGACCAGACTGTTACATGGGTACCCATTCCCCTGTCTTCTCACCAGTCAGGTCCTCCAGGTCTGGCCCTCCAGCCACTCCCTGCCAGAGTGCTTGAGCCAGTAGCAGCTCAGTAATTCCCTGGACAGAGCCTTAAGGGGCAAGTGAAAGCCTCTCTGCCACTGCCTCTGCAGTGGAGAGATCCTTGCCACCCTTGGACTAACAAAGGAGCAAAGACCCTAAGTACTTTATCCACACCTCCAACAGGCTGCAGTTGACCAAAGGAGAGAAGGCAAATCCATCTCCCACAATAGGGTTCCACACCCCACAATTCTTGTCACCAGACAGGGAACCCCTGGCTTGGGCCCACAGCACAAACCAGGGCTGATTATACTGGGCGATTGTTGACCCGCATCTTTCTGGGGTGGAGCCCCCAGGAGACAAGTAAAGTGATGGATCAGCAGGCCAGCTCATGTTGTGCCCAGAAGGTTTGGTGCAGGAGAGTCTGTAGTGGAGAAATGGCCAGGGATGGCCATCTTTCTAGGCTCAACTTGTTCCATAAAAGACATTAACCCTTGGGGAATTATCAAACCTGATTTCTGCAGGGCAGTCTTGTACATCAGATAGGGGTGGTCTGATCTGAGAACTCCTTAGTCTGCTGGCCTCTTTTGGGGCCCCAGCCTGGCCACACCTGCTTACAGGGAAGTCTTGGGTTCTGTGGGGGCCCATACCAAAGCTTCTCTGCCAGTGGACCATGCCCAACCAGTGAAGCGTTCCAGCAAGGCAACTGCGAAGGCCATGCACCAGCCCTCACACTTTCTCCCCATACTGCAGCGTCCCCTGTGCCCATGGCATTTCCCCACATCACTTTGCTGGCACTTGTCTGCACAGGCCAGTTTTGCTTTAATTGCCCCACCAGTATATGGGAGTGCAATATTTCCCCCGACCCCTGCAGATTGCCATTGCAAATGAAGCCTTGGTGAGCATAGAGCCAGTAAGCCCCACTCCTGCCAGCATGCTGCTTTTGTGTGAATGCTGCACAAAGAACAGGGGATCCTCCCACACAGGCGGCCAGTACCCCATCCCAAACCAATACCACATCCTGTGCAACAGAACACACAGTCTCCCGGGGCACTACCCGCTCCCCCTCCAACTGCCTTGTGTCTGCCACTGTGGGGAATTCCCACAGGGAGGCAGGCACCCCTACACCCACTGGCAGTTGGTTGTAGCTGCTGCACCTTGGTTTCCCTGGTGCAGTAGACTTCAAACCTCAAATTGCCAGAGAGCAAAGTCAGAGCTAAATACAAGTCCCCCAGAGTTACAGCATGCAGTCCAGAAGTTGGGAGCTGAAAGTTCACTCCCTAAAATCCCCAGAAATGAAGCCAGATAGCTGAATCCCCTTATATCACAATCAAGCCTTTAAGATCATCAAATAGAATAAAAGAAATAAAAAACCACCCAAAGGTCAGCAACCTCAAAGTTTGAAGGTAGATAAGCCCACAGAGATGAGAAAGAATCAGTATAAGAACGCTAACAACTAATAAAGCCAGAGTGCCTTCTTTCATCCAAATGACTCCATCACCTCTCCAGCAAGAGTTCAAAACTGGGCTAAGGCTGAGATGACTGAAATGACAGCAGTAGAATTCAGAATGCGGATAGGAACAAAGTTTACTGAGCTACAGGAGTATACTGTAAACCAATGCAAGAAAGTGAAAGACGTGATTAAATATTGTAGGAGCTGACAGACAAATAGCCAGTATAGAGAAAAAAAGTAATCAGCCTGACAGAGCTGAAAAACACACTACAAGAATTTCATAATTCAATCACAAGTATTAATAGCAAAATAGAACAAGAGGTGGAAAGAATCTCAGAGCTTGAAGACTGTCCTTCCGAAATAAGACAGGCAAACAAGAATAGGGAAAAAAGAGTGAAAAGAAATGAACAAAACTGAGGAATGAACAAAGCTGAGTCTATGACTGATCAGTGTACCTGAAAGAGATGGGGAGAATAGAACCAACTTGGAAAATATATTTTGGGATATCATCTATGAGAACTTCCCCAACATAGCTAGAAAGGCCAACATTCCATTTCAGGAAATGCAGAGATCCCCAGTAAGATATTCCACAAGAAGATAATCCCCAAGACACATAATCCTCAAATTCTTAAAGGTCAAAATGAAAGAAAAAATGTTAAAAGACAGGTAGAGAGAAAGGCCAGGTCATCTACAAAGGTAAGCCTGTCAGACTAACAGCAGACCTCTCAGCTGTAACCCTACAAGCCAGAAGAAATGGGGGGCTAATATTCAACATTCTTAAAGAAAAGAAATTCCAATCCAGAATTTCTTATGTGGCCAAACTAAGCTTCATAAGTGAAGAAGAAATAAGATCCTTTTCAGACAAGCAAATGCTGAGGGAATTTGTCACTACCAGGCCTGACTTGCAAGAGCTCCTGAAGGAAGCACTAAATATGGAAAGGAAAGACCTTTACCAGCCACTGTAAAAACACACTGAAGTACAAAGACTAGTGACACTATAAAGCAACCACATAAACAAGTCTGCAAAATAACCAGCTAACATCGTGATGACAGGTTTAAATCCACATATATCAATCAATCCTAATCTTAAATGTAAATGGGCTAAATGTCCCAACCGAAAGACACAAAGTGGCAAGCTGAATAAAGAACTGAGACTCATTGGTATGATGTCTTCAAGAGACCCATCTCACGTGCAGTGATACAGATAGCTTCAAAATAAAGAGATGAAGAAGAATCTACCAAGCAAATGAAAAACAGAAAAAAGCAGGATTGCAATCCTACTGACAAAACAGAATTTAACAAATAAACAACAACAAGAACAAAAAGACAAAAGAAAAAGAGACAATGAAGGGCATTACATAATGGTAAAGGGTTCAATTCAACAGGAAACTCTAACTATCCTAAGTATGTGTGCACCCACACAGGAGCACCCAGAAGCACAAAGCAAGTTCTTAGAGACCGTCAAAAAGACTTCAACTTCCACATAATTATGGTAGGAGACTTTAATACCTCACTAACAATATTAGACAGATCATTGAGAGAAAAAGTTAACAAAGATATTCAGGACCTGAACTCAGCTCTAGATTAAATGGAACTATGGATTTACAGAGAACTCACTAGCCCAAAACAACAGAATA
Source organism: Cheracebus regulus (assembly GCA_963574635.1). Taxonomy (NCBI): domain Eukaryota; kingdom Metazoa; phylum Chordata; class Mammalia; order Primates; family Pitheciidae; genus Cheracebus; species Cheracebus regulus. Next base: position 44,745 of record CAUYQU010049841.1, read on the forward strand.
CACATTCTTCTCATTGCCAATGGCACATACTCTAAAATCAATCACATCATCAGAAGTAAAGCATTCCTCAGCAAATGCAAAAAAACTGAAATCATGACAAACAGTCTCCTGGACAGCACAATCAAATTAGAAATCAAGAAATTCACTCTAAACCATACGATTACATGAAAATTAAATGACCTGCTTCTGAATAACTTTTGTTTTTGTTTGTGTTGTTTTGAGACAGGGTCTTGCTCTGTTGCCCAGGCTGGAGTGCAAAGGTGCAATCTTGGCTCACTGTAACCTCCTCCCCCTGAGTTCAAGCAATTCTCCTGACTCAGCCTCCTGAGTAGCTGTGATTACAGGCAAGTGCCACCACACCAAATTAATTCTAAATTACTTTTAGGTAAATAATGAAATTAAGGCAGAAATTGAGAAGTTCTTTGAAACAAATGAGAACAAAGATCCCACATACTAGAATCTCTGGGACACAACTAAGGCAGTGTTAAGAGGGAAATGTATAGCACTAAATGCCCACATCAAAAAGCTAGAAAGATATCAAGTTAACAATCTAACATCACAACTAAAAGAACTAGAGATCCAAGAACAAGCAAATCTCAAAGCTAGCAGAAGACAAGAAATAACCAAAATCAGAGCTGAACAGAAGGAGATAGACAAACAACAAAAAAACATTCAAAAGATCAATGAATCCAGGAGCTGTTTTTTCTGTTTTGCAAAAATTAATAAAATAGACTGCTAACTAGACTAACAAATGAAGAAAATAAAGATTTAAATAAACACAATCAGAAACAACAAAAGGTATATTATTAGCACTGATCCCATGGAAATGCAAACAACCATCAGAGAATATTATGAACTTCTATGCATATAAACTAGAAAATTTAGAAGAAATAGATAAATTCCTGGACATATCCACCATCTTAATACTAAACCAGAATGAAACTGAATCCCTAAACAGAACAATAAAGAGCTATGAATAAATAACCTACCAACCAAAAAAAGCCGAGGACCATACAGATTCACAGCTGATAAATTCAGATGTACAAAGAAGAGGTGGTACCATTCCTACTGAAACCATTCCAAAAAATTGAGGAGGAGGGACTTCTCCCTAACTCATTCTGTGAGGCCAACATCATCCTTAAGCCAAGAGCTGGCAGAGATACAACAAAGAAGGAAAACTTCAGGCCAATATCCTTGATGAACATCAATGCAAAAGTGCTCAACAAAATGCTTCAAACTGAATCCAGCCACACATCAAAAAGCTTATCTATCACAAGCAAGTAGGCTTTATCCCTGGGATGCAAGTTTGGTTCAACATACGCAAATCAATGAATGTGATTCATCACAGAAACAGAACTGAAGACAAAAGCTACCTGATTGTCTCAATATATGCAAAAAGGCTTTTTATAAAAGGCAACAGTTATTCATGTTAAAAACTCTCAATAAACTTGGAATTAAAGGAACATATCTCCAAATAATAAGGACAAGATATGACAAGGCCACAGCTGGCATTATGCTGAATGGGCAAAAACTGGAAGCATTCCCCTTGAAAACTGTCACAAGACAAAGATGTCCTCTCTCATCACTCCTATTCAACATAGTATTGGAAGTTCTGGCCAAGGCAATTGGGCAAAAGAAAAAAATAAAGGGGATCCAAAAAGGAAGAGGGAAGTCAAATTATCCCTGTTTGCAGATTACATAATCCTATATCTAGAAAAACCCATAGTATCAGCCCAAAAGCTTCTTAAGCTGATAAGCAACTTCAGAAAAATCTCAGGATACAAAATCAATGTGCAAAAATCACTAACATTTCTATACACCAACAACAGTCAAATGGAAAGGCATATCAGGAACAAATTCCCATTCACAATTGCCACACACACACACACACACACACACACACACACACACACACACACACACAAAGAATAAAATGCCTAGAAAACCTAGGGAGGTAAAAGAGCTTTACAATGAGAAACTACAAACCACTGCTCAAAGAAATCAGGGATGAAAAGAAACAAATGGAAAAACATTCCATGCTCATGTGTAGGAAGAATTAATATCATTACAGTGGCCCTACTGCCCAAAGTGATTTATAGATTCAATGCTATGCCTATTAAACTACCATTGACTTTCTTCACAGAACTAGAAAAAGCTATTTTAAAACTCATATGGAACAACAACTAAAAACAAGCCTGAATAGCCAAAGCAATGTTAAGCAAAAAGAACAAAGCTGGAGGTATCATACTACTAGACTTCAAACTATACTACAAGGCTACAGTAATCAAAATAGCATGGTCCTGGTACAAAACAGACATGTAGTCCAATGAAATAGAATAGAGAACCCAGAAATAAGACTGCACACCTACAACTGTCTGATCTTTGACAAACCTGACAAAAACAAACAATGGGAAAGGATTCCCTATTCAATAAATGGTGCTGAGATAACTAGCTAGCTATATGCAGAAGACTGAAACTAGACCCCTTCCTTACACCATATACAAAAATCAACTCAAGATGGATTAAAGACTTAAATGTAAAACTGAAAACTATAAAAACCTGGGAAGACAGCCTAGGCAATACCATTCAGAACCTAGGCATGGGCAAAGATTTCATGACAAAAACACCAAAAGCAATTGCAACAAGAGCAAAAATGGACACGTGATCTAATTAAACTAAAGAGTTTCTGCACAGCAAAAGAAATGACCAACAGAATACACAGACAACCTACAGACTGGGAGAAAAATTTTGCAAACTATGCATCCAATAAATGTCTATTATTAATATTCAGTATCTATAAGGAACTTAAATTTACAGGAAAAAAGAAACCATACAATTAAAAAAAAAAACCACAAAATTAAAAGGGACATGAACAGGTACTTTTCAAAAGAAAACATACATGCATACATGTGAACAATAATCATGAAAAATTGCAAATCAAAACAATAATCAGATATCATCTCACACCAGTCAGAATGGCCATTATTAAAAAGTCAAAAAATAATAGACACCAGCAAAGTTGTGGAGAAGAAGTAATGATTATACATTGTTGGTGGGAGAGTAAATCAGTTCAACCTTGTGGAAGACACTATGGTGATTCCTCAAAGACCTAAAGACAAAAATATCATTTGACCCGGCAATCATATTACTGGGTATATATCAAAAAAAATATAAATCATTCTATTATAAAGACACATGCAAGTATATATTCACTGAAACACTATTCACAATAGCAAAGACATGAAATGAACATAAGTGCTCATCAATGATAGACTAGATAAAGAAAATGTGGTACATAATATACCATGGAATACTATACAGCCATAAAAAAGAACAAGATCATGTCCTTTGCAGGAACATAGATAGAGCATGAAGCTGGAGACCATTATCCTTAGCAAATTAATGTGGGAACAGAAAACCAAATACCACATGTTCCCACTTATAAGTGAGAGCTAAATGATGAGAAAACATGGACACACAGAGGAGAAAAACACACATGGGACCTATTGAAGAGTGAAGGGTGGGGGAAGGGAGAGGACCAGGTAAAATAACTCATGAGTACTAGGCTTAATACCTAGGTAATTAAATAATCTGTTCAACAAACCCCCATGACACAAGTTTACCTATGTAACAAACCTGTACATGTACCCCCTACATTTAAAATAAAAGTTAAAAAATATCATGGATTTTATGTGTTAGAAAAAAATGAAAATACATCTGAATATTATAATAAAAAAGAAAGAAAAAACAGGGAGACAGGAATGATACACATTTAGGGGAGACAGAAAAAAAGGGCAAAAGGTAGCAATAAGGTAAATCACTAAAGAGGAATTCTGAATAAGTGATAGTTATACTCAATTGCAATTGTAACCAGATAAATAAAATTAAAGCAAAAATAAAATATGTTTATTCCATGAAACAGGCATGAATAAAAAATCTTCAAAATACAAAATTGGTGTGAAGGTATAGGTTAAGATGACCTCTTATCAGAAAGCTAATTACTGTAATTCCTTTGTAAAACACCTTATTACTATTGTATAACTTTGAAGACAAATATATCTTACCTTATTATTTTTGACATGCTTTCATGTTAGTGCATAAAGAACAAGAAGGTTCATCAAGCTACTGTGTAAGTGGAAAAGTGAAAACAACCTAAAGGAAATCATGGTATGGCTGGAAAAATTAAAGTCTGTTCATATGATAGCATACTATATAGATCAAATGAATTAACTACATCTAAATGTATCAACATGGTTAAGTCTGAAACACAGAATGTTTAATAAGAATTATCAAATGTTACATATACCGTGATATAACTTAGTAAATTAAAAACATATTGACTCTCTATTTTCTGTTTTGACTTATTCGTCACTAGCTCAAGACTCCACTGTCCTAATTACTATTGTTTTGTGTCAGATCTTGATTTGTGTGAGTACATCTCTCTATGTTGATCTTCTTCAGTAATATTTTTTAATATTCCTGGTCTTTTATTATTTCAAATAAAATGTAAAAAGACTTTTGTCAAATTACAAACAAAATAGTGAGGTCTTGAACACTACAGTGACATCACTAGACAGGTCATCAAGATAGGAAGTCAACAAAGATACACTGGATTTAAACTTCACTCTAGAGCAAATCAACCTAATAGAGACATACATAATAGATACATACAGAACATTCTGCCCAAGAACTGAAGAGTATACATTTGTCTCAAAAGCACATGGAACATTCTCCAAGATACACCATAGGACATGCCATAACACAAGTCTCAATACATTTTTGTAAAAATCAAAATCATATCAAGTATCTTCTCAGACCACAGTGAAATAAAACTAGAAACCAAATTCAAAAGGAATCCTCAAAACTATACAAACACATGGAAATTAAACAATCTGCTCTTGAATGATTTTTGGGTTAACAATGAAATAAAGATAGAAGTTGAAAAATTATTTGAAAGAATGATAACAGTGACACAAATTACCAAAACCTCTGGGATACAGCAAAAGCAGCACTAAGAGAAAAGTTTACAGTGCTAAATCCTAACATCGAAAAGTCCGAATGATCACAAATTGACAACCAATATCACATCTCAAGAACTAGAGAAACAAGAAGAAACCAATTCCAAAAGTAGAAGAAACGAAATAACAAAGATCATTGCAAATCGTAATGAGATTGAAAGAAAAAATATACAAAGATAATGAAACAAAGAGTTGGTTCTTTGAAAAAATGAGGAAACAAAATCAAAAGACCATTAAGTAGATTAAGAGAGAAGATTCAAATAAGCTCAATTAGAAATGAAAATGGAGACATTACAACTGACAGAACAGAAATACAAAAGATCATTTGAAAATACTATAAACATCTCTGTGCACAGAAACTAGAAAATCTAGAGAAAATAAATAAATTCCTGGACACATATGGCCCTCCTAGTTTGACATAGGAAGAAACAGAAATTCTGAAAAGAACAATAACAAACAGTGAGATTCAATCAGTGATAAAACACTTAGCAACCAATAAAAAGCCAGATTCACAGCTGATTTCTAACAGACATTCAAAGAAGAGTTTATATCAATCCTATTGAAACTATTCAAAACCATTGAGAAATAGGAAGTCCTCCCTAACTCATTCTATGAAGCCAGTATCACCGTGATACCAAAGCTAGGAAATTACATAACAAAAAAAGAAAACAACAGACGAGTATCTCTGATGAACATAGATACAAAACTCCTCAACAAAATACTAGCAAACTAAATCCAATAGCACATTAAAAAGAATCATCACAATTAATGGATATCACCCCAGAGATGCAAGGGATAGTTCAACATATGCAAATCAATAAATGTGATTCATCACATAAACAGAATTAAAAAGAAAATCTATATGACAATCTTCATAGATGTAGAAAAAGCATTCAATGAAACCCAGTATCGCTTTATTATTAAAATTTCAAAAACTAGGCAGACAAATCATAAACCTCAAAAATGATAAAAGCCATATATGCCAAAACTACAGCCAATATCACACTGAATGGGGAAAAGTTGAAAGCATTCCTTCTAAGAACTGAAATAAGACAAGGACGCCCACTTTAACCACTTCTATTCAACATGGTACTGGAAGTTCTAGGCAGAGAAATGAGGCAAGAGAAAGAAATAAAAGGCATTCAAATTGGAAAAGAGGAAGTCATAAATTGTTTACTGATGATATGATTATATACCTAGAAAACCCTGAAAACTCCTTCAAAACACTCCTACATTTGATAAATGAATTTGTAGTCTATTGTTACAAAATCAAAGGACACAAGTCAGTAGCACTGCTATACACTAATAACGACCAAGCTGAGAATCAAATCAAGAACTCAATCATTTTTACAATAGCTACAAAAGATAACTAGGAATATACTTAACCAAAGAGATAATAAATCTCTATAAGGAGAACTACTAAACACAGCTGAAAGAAATCATAGATGACATAAACAAATAGAAATGTACCTCATGCTCATGAATTGGAAGAATTAATATCATAAAAATGATCATACCACCTAAAGCAATCTACATATTCAGTGCCATTCCTATCAAAATACAAAATACCAACATCATTTTTCACACAATTAGATAAAACAGTCTTAAAATTAATATGGAATCAACAAAGAGCTGAAATAACCAAAGCAATTCTAAGCAAAAAGAACCTGACTTCAAATTATACTACAAGGTTATAGTTACCAAAACACCATAGTACTTGTGTAAAAGTAGAGACATAGACCAATGAAACAGAATAGAAAACACAGAAATATAGCCAAACACTTAGAATTAACCAATCTTCAACAAGTCATATGGAAACATAAATTGGAGAAAGGACGTATTAGTCTATAAAAGGTATTGGGAAAACTGGGTAGTCACATGTAGAAGAATGAAACTGGATCCCTATTTCTCACCAAATACAGAAATCAAATCAAGATGGATTAAAAACTTAAATCTAATACCTGAAACCATAAAAATTCTAGAAGAAAACCTAGAAAAAAACTCTCCTGGAGATTAGACTAGGCAAATAATTTATGACCGAGACCTCAAAAGCAAATGCAACAAAACCAAAAATAAATAAATAAATGGGGCCTAATTAAACTAAAAATCCTCTGCACAACAAAATGAATAATAATCAGAGTAAACAGACAATCCACACAACAGGAGACAATATTTCTAAACTATGCATCTGACAAAGGACCAATATCCAGTATCTACAAGGAACTCAAAGAAATTAGCAAGAAAAAAGCATAAAGTTTAATTAAAAAGTGGCCAAATATATGAATAGACAGTTAGCAAAAGAAGAATTTCAAACGGTGAACAAACATGAAAAATTACTCAACATCACTAATCATCGGGGAATGCACATTAAAACCAATATGAGATACCACCTTACCCCACCCAGAATGGCCATTATTAAAGTCAAAAAACAATATATGTTGGCATATATGTGGTCAAAAGGGAATGGTTACCCACTGCTATTGTGAATGTAAATTAGTACAATCTTCATGGAAAACAGCATGGTGATTTCTCGAAGAAATAAAAGGAGATCCACTGTATTAGTCCGTTTTCACACTGCTATAAAGAAATACCTGAGATGGGTAATTTATAAAGGAAAGAGGTTTAATTGACTCACAGTTCTACATAACTGGGGAGGTCTCAGGAAACTTACAATCATGGCAAAAGGCAAAGGGGAAGTAAGGCACCTCTTACATGGCAGCGAGAGAGAGAGAGAGAGAGAGAGAGAGAGAGAGGAAGTGCCACACTTTTAAACCATCAGATCTCATGAGAACTCACTATCTGGAGAACAGCATGGAGGAAACCACACCCCATGATCCAATCACTTTCACCAGGTCCCTCCTTGACATGTGGGGATTACAATTTGAGATGAGATTTGGGTGAGGACACTGAGCCAAATCATATAATCTACCATTTGGTCCAGCAATCCTACTACTGGGTATCTACCCAAAGGAAAAGAAGTCATTATATCAAAAAGACACTTGCATGCAAATATTATCAAAGGACAATGCACAATTGCAAAGATATGGAACTAATCTAAGTACCCATCAACTGATGAATGAATTAAAAAAATGTGTTATATATACACAGTGGAATATTATTTAGACATAAAATAAAAATAAAATCATGTCTTTTGCAGCAACGTGAATGGAACTGGAGGTCATTATTCTAAGTGAAATAACTCAGGAATGGAAAACCAAATACTGTATGTTTTCACTTATAAGTGGGAGCTAAGCTAAGGGTACACAAAGGCATACAAAGTGGTATTATGGACACTGGAGACTCAAAAGGTGGAAAGGTGGGAGAAGGATGAAGATTAAAAAGGATATATTGGCGTTGTCTCCAAGGCCTCTGTTCTGTTCCATTGGTCTATTTTGGAACCAGTACCATGCTGTTTTGATTACTGTAGCCTTGTAGTATAGTTTGAAGTCAGGTAGTGTGATGCCTCCAGCTTTGTTCTTGTTGCTTAGAATTGATTTGGCTATGTGGGCTCTATTTTGGTTCCATATGAAGTTTAAGGTAGTTTTTTCCAGTTGTCTGTGAAGAGGGTCATGGGGAGCTTGATGGGGATAGCTTTGAATCTATAAATTACTTTGGGCACTATGGCCATTTTCACAATATTAATTCTTCCTAACCATGACCATGAAATGTTTTTCCATCTGTTTGTGTCCTCTCTTCTTTCCTTGAGCAGTAGTTTGTAGTTCTCCTTGAAGAGGTTCCTTATATCCTTTGTTAGTTGTATTCCTAGGTATTTTATTCTCTTTGTAGCAATTGTGAATAGCAGTTCGTTCTTGATTTGGCTCTCTTTAAGACTTTTATTGGTGTATAGGAATGCTTGTGATTTCTGCACATTGATTTTGTATCTTGAGATTTTGCTGAAGTTGCTTATTAGTTTTAGGAGATTTTGGGCTGAGATAATGGGGTCTTCTAAATATACAATCATGTCGTCTGCAAATAGAGACAATTTGACTTCCTCCTTTCCCAAATGAATAACTTTATTTTTCTTGCCTGATTGCTCTGGCTAGAACTTCCAATACTATATTGAATAGGAGTGGTGAGAGAGGGCATCCTTGTCTAGTGCCAGATTTCAAAGGGGATGTTTCCCATTTTTGCCTATTCAGTATGATATTGGCTGTTGGTTTGTTGTAAATAGCTTTTATTATTTTGAATATGTATATTAGATATACAATTGTAGTCATTTGGAAGGTTTATGACCCCTGAATTCTATGAGACTCTTGTCCCTATCAGAAACATCAGAGAGTTTTCTCTTGTTCTTTCTCTTCATGCTCACTCACCAAGAAAAAGACATGTGATAATGTAGTGAAAAGGCAGCCATCTACAAATGAGGAAGAGAGCCCTCACCAGGAACAGACCCTGCCAGCCCTTGATCTGGGATTTTCATCCTATCAATACTATGAGAAAATAAATCTCCATTCTTTAAGCCTATCACAACATAGTATTTTATAGAGCAGCCTGAGAAGACTAATATAACTTTTAAGGAATTGAATCAGGACATGTGTTCAAGTCTTCTGACTTCAAATTGCAAGCTTTTCTTACAGTGGCAAGTATTTTAAAATCTAGCGATCCAGTAAGATAAGAAAAACATACGTGAAATAAAGAGAAAATGACAACAAATAAGAAAATGTTCAGTTAAATATAATCAAATTTAGAGAGAGGAGTTATTATTGAAGAAGATTTCACAGAGTACTTAAGGATTGGTAGGACTTTAGATGGATGGTAAGGAGATGGTTGAGTGGAGACGGTGGAGAGAATATTCAAGAAAGGACAGAAATGGGCTTGGAAGATTGGGCAAAGGGGTCTTACATATTATGGGGAAATTGAGATCTGAAGAATAATTAGTAAGGTAAGTGTAGTTCTGAGCTTGAGACGGTAGCAGATCCTGGAGCAGGTCCAGCAAGAAAACTATCTCACAGTGGAACTCATCTCCACTCCCGAGGCAGCAGTGGAGACTGGGTTGGGCCTGCCAGGATGGAGCATCTTCACCATAAAGGTGAGGAGCTAAGATGGTGCTTAACTACCTCTAGACCAAGGGACTCCTCTGGGATTGGAGTTTTACAAGAGTACACCTCACCAAAAAGGGCTGTCTAGGCATGTCTGTTAATAGAGTCACAAAGGTCTTTAAGAATAGAAATGAAGATGGGCAGAGAGAGCCCAGGAGTGTATGATAGGGAAGAGTGCCAAAGTGTACTAAAATACACCTAGGACTTGTTTTAATCAGGCATGATGAAGCCAATAGATCAGGAAATTATTTCATTCAAAAGATAGTTTATTACTTCCAGTTCTCAAGAGGAAGGAACATGCTGTGCCACACAGGGCCACATGGAGAAGTACCCAGTCAGTCAGGAGGCAGAAGGAAAGAAGGGGAATGTATGGACCAGAGCCTGTATTAGGTTTTTGTGGGAAGGAATGGGTGAGCTAGGTAGATACATTCAGTAAGCTTAGGATTGGACAGTGCTTGGGATTAGGAGTTTGAATAATTTCAATGAGTTCTGGGATCTAGGGTGGTACTCAGTTATCTGGTACCTGGTCCTCAGGTAATTTAAGGCAGGGAAATATTGGCTTGGTGTATGAGAATTTGAGAAAGGAGGTTATTGAGAGTCTGAGCTCTAATTGGTTGGCTTGCATATCAAAAGCATGCTCGCAGGCAAGTTGCTAGCAATGTCTAGGAATTAGCAAACTCTGGGAGGGGCAGTCCCTCCCTAAGTCCCCATGACCTCCCAAGATGTCAAAGCATTATACAATATAGGAAATAAAAAACATGATTAATATACAAAGTAATATCCAAAATGTATGGGATGAAAGAGTTAAATAAAAGGATAGGTAAAGAGCAAAGAGGCAATATCAACCTGATATCTGGTCTCAAAATATTTGATTTAGCCACTTAGATTCAGATATACAGATAGATAACAATAGCTATATAGATGATAGCTAGATAGCTAAATGAAGATAGAAGATAAATAGGTAGATAGATAGATGATAGATAGATAGAGATCCATACATACATACAAACATACATAAGCTTTTTTTCCTTTTTGTCTTAAAAGGGCCACAGCATTACCAGGTTGATTGTGGAGGTAGCCCTTAGATTGTTAGGTAAAACAAAGACAGATTCAAATCACTGCACTTTTAGAAATTTATGAAATCTTCTTGATCTAAGTATATTATACCAGGTATGATAATTTACCAAATCATGCCCTTATGGGCTGAAACAATTACAGTTATTATATTCACATATCAGCTTACTTAACTTTCTGTTTCTGGCCCAGTAACTTTTAATTTTGAACATATATTTAAAACAGACATGGTTTTAAATCACATTTCATTAATGGGCTGTTTAAAATGAGTTTCTTTGTGTAAGCAATGCTACTTTGTGCTTGATTTGTTCAAAAGCTATTTAAAATCCCTTGAACCTCATATGTATGACTAGGTCTTAATGCCACTCTCATTTACAGAAATACATACAAAGAATCCAAAGTATTTGAGCTCATTCCTTCTTTTCAGTTTGCTCCCCCAAAGGGACCTAATTGCGCTTCTTTAACACAAAGTGACAATTTTTGATACAGATTTATTTAATTTTTTAAAAATTACTTAGAACAATCAAACATGAGCGTTAATGAGAAACATATGTGCCATTCCAAATATTCTGGAAATAAATGCAAAGCAACATTCCAATCAACATGGGGTCAGGTTTCCTGGCCTCCTCATGCATATACAAAATCAGAAAGAGTGAGAGCAGGTACACAACCATTCGTGATTAAGTGTGTTTGTCTGTGTGTCTCGTGAAAGGCCTGCTTCTGCTGCAGCTCTCAGCAGCCTAGAGAAGCAATCTTTTACATGTAGCAAGACACACTCCAGGATATTAACACTCTACAATTTCCAAGATCCTCTGTTCACACGAGCTCCAGAGTAAACACCGTGAAAGAAGGAACCTCAAACTGCTAAAAAGCACACAAAGCAACAAGCAGTTCCAAACAGTTCCAACAGTTCCAAATCTCATAAAAATGTAAAATGTTTCAAGAACAACTGCCCATTTGTTCAAAGAATGCCAACAGTGCAGGAGGGTAAATAAAACTTAGTACCTGTTAGATTTATAGGCAAATAACCATTATCTACTATGTTTAGATGAGTGAAGGATAATTTTATGCAAACCACAATAAGTAAATTCAAACAGTATGAACTAAGCCTGCACAGTTAGAGCAGGAAGTTCAAGGGGGAAAGAAATAAGGAAATGGCATTTTCTGTGTGGTATATCACCAACCTGGGAAATCCGTTACAGGGCCAAGAGCTGGAACAGGATTTTATAAAGGGATTGGCTGAAATTAGGATCCCTTAGTTTTTTGTGGTGATTTCATACCTTAAGCAAAACTCTGCGCCCCAAGATCTAATTTCTAATTAATCTTATTAATTAGAATCTAATTAAGTAGAATATTATGGAGAATTAGTAAATTGGAGTTTTTACATTACAAGGTGTACAGTATAAACTATTTGGGAAACTTCAAAGTGCATTCAACTTTTGAATGAATCAGTTACAGTCAAGTATTATCAGGAGCCAAACTTGCTAACTAATGGAGCTTAGGATTTTGTGGACTTGTGTCTCAGAGCTGAATAGTTAACTAGTAGTTTTATGAGGTTTTTTAAAAGCAGGGCATTTTATTTTAACCAAGATTTAAAATATATTTTAAGTTCTGTAGATTTTAAATTTAGAAGTGAAGTCAAGGTTTTTCAGGTTCAGATTTCATTCACTTGTTGTTAAATGTGGTTTACTGGTTGATGGTAGAAGATTTTTTAAAAAGAGAGAAGGCTCTACATGGAAGAGCCCAAAAATAAAAGGGAAGAGGAAACATCACCTACCTTACTGCCTCCTCCTTCTCCCTCAGCCCCACAATTACCAGATAAAAGTGCCACAGAGGAGACAGAAATTCTCCCTGGGCCCCCTTCCCCAATAAATTAGAAAAAAGACAAGCAATACACTACAGCTATGACCCTGTCTTAGGCAAGCGGCCTTAGAAGGGGAGCTCTTGGCCTGCCCAGTCACACAAGATCAGCAAGGCAATCAGGCGTATACTTATAAAGAGATAAGAAAAAAAAATTAGAGAAAATGGAGCCGTTAGCCCATTTACAAAAGGAGTAATTGAAGCCATAGCAGACAGCTTCCATATGACACCATGGGATTGGCCAGTGCTAGCTAAAACAACTTTAGATGCCAGTCAGTACCTCCCCTGGAAGGCAGAATATGATGAGTTGTGCAAACAATAAACCAGCCAGAATCAAGTGGCTGGTCAAGACAATAGCTGCTATTCTCCAGGGTAGGGGTCCCTATGCTAATTTACAACAATTTAGTTTTGTTCCCCAAGCCTATGCACAAGTGTCTTTGTGCACTCTCAGTGTTTGAGACCAAATTTCCAAAGGCAGAGTTCAACAGCAATTGTTTTGTGAATGTTCAACAAGGGCCTCAGGAGTCATTTGTTGAATTTATCAACTGGTTAACCCAGGTAATTAAAAAACAATTTAACATGCACAGGCCACTGATATCTTATTGCTGCAATTGGCTCATGAAAATGCTAATGTAGACTTACAGCAAGCAATGCAGGCAATCAGAGAAAAGGCAGCTGCAGTTGGGGAATTTATATGAGCACATCAACTGGTGAGGATAAAAACAAACAAAGCCAAAATATTGGCTATGGCATTAAAGCTTACTAAAGTGACAAGGAAGGAAAGCCCAAATTGTTTTCTACATGAAGAGCCAGGTCATATGAAGCAGGAATCTCTCAATAGTACAGACCAAAGTAACTTAGGAAAAGAACCCCCTTCTATATGACCCCAAAGTAAAAAGGGGAAAACATTGGGCAAATTAATGCAAGTCGAAATTTGATAACCGTGGTAACCACCAAAGTAATCAGGCTGGAAACTTTATGAAGGGCTGACCCCAGGCCCTACTCCAAACTGGGGCAATGCCAGGAGCCTTTCTCAGTCAGATGGAAGGCCCACAGTTCTCTCTCTCAGCATTCAACTCTGGGAGCACAGGACTAGACTTACTCTGCGCCAATGAATTAATGCTAAAAGAAGGAGAAAACCCTAAAAGGGTCACAACAGGGATCTGGGGCTCACTGCCTCTGGGGATAGTGAGATTGGTCCTAGGGTGATCAAACCTATCAGTAAAGAAATCAATGTGCTCACCAGGGTAATTGATAGTGATTATCAAGGTGAGTTATTCGTTATGATAGAATGTAAAGGTCTGCATATTCTTCCCTGTGGATCAAAGTCAGCTCAGTTACTACTTATACCATACTGGGTCCCCAGTGCCCAGGGAAAGAAAGAATTAAGGAAAGTTTTGGAAGCACGGGAACCATAGTAATATATTGGAACCAACTAATCACTGGTCAGAAACCCATGATTACCTTAAAATCAGAAATAAAAACTTTACTAGCTTAGTGGACACAGGGGCGAACATTTTGATCATCAGTGATCAAAACTGGCCAGAAACTTGGCATTGAGTCACTCAGAAAAAATAATTGTCAGCATCGGTGAAGTGCATACAGCCAAGCAGAGCATGAGCCCCCTAACATGTTTTGATTCAGTGGGAAGAAAAGCAGTTATACAACCTCTAGTTATGCCCATTCTTGTTAACTTTTGGGAATGGGACCTTTTAGACCAATGCAGGGGTGTCACTCTTCATATCCATTTCTAATAATGGCCACTGTTGTAATACCTCCTCTACTCCTGATGCGGTTCTCTCAAGATCCTATTTGGGTAGAACCGTGGCCTTTAAAGGGAGAGAAATTACATTGGGCCCATGAATTAGCTGAGGAACAATTAAAAGCAGGCCACATAGAAACATCAAACATCCCTTGGAGTTTGCCTATTTTTGTCATTCCCAAAAAGTCTGGTAAATGGAGACTTTTGCATGACTTTGCTATCAATGCTAATTTGCAACCTACAGGGCCCCTTCAACAGGGCCTCCCTTCCCCCATGGTGATTCCTCAAGATTGGCCTATAATCATTATTGATTTAAAAGACTCCTTTTATATTATTCTCCTTGCAACACAAAACAGAGAAAAATTTGTGATTTTTGTCAAAAGGAATACACAGTTTAGAGGTTTAATCATAGTGCCTGAAAAAGTACAGATGCCCTTTTCTTTGAAATATCTTGGTTACATACTAATCTCCCAGTCAGTAAGACCCCAAAAGGTTAAATTAAATACTAGTAACTTACACACCTTAAATGATTATCAAAAATTACTGGGTGATATTAACTGGCTTTGTCCCACCTTCAGGATAACTACCAACAAATTTCAGAAACTGTTTTCTATTCTAAAGGGCAATGCAGCCCTGGACTCCCCAAGTATTTAGCCCCCACTGCAAAAAGAGAAATTGAGGAAATAGAACAAACTATTTCTCAGAGGCAACTAGATCACATATACCCACAATATTCAGTCCAATTGTTTGTTTTTCCTACTAAATAATGTTTTCCAAGAGGATTAATAGGACAGACGGCCCAGGGCTGTGCTTCCTAGAATGGGTTTGTTGCTCATATATTGGGACTAAAACAGTATCTCCCTATATCTAGCTAATTAGTAAAGTTATCTATACATATCAAAAATGATATAATCAGTTGCAAGGTTATGACCCTGATATCATAAGAATACCCTTAAGTGAAAAACAATTCAAAGTAGTCTTGCCCCTATTTCTACACCTTCAGATAGCACTCTCTGATTATGCAGGCCATATAGAACATACCCTTCTTGCTGACAAACTACTCCAATTTTTATCTCATACTCCTGTAATTATGCCTACAAAAGCAGTTCATTCCCCCATACCTAATGCGTTAACTCTTCACTGATGGCTCTGGTAAAAATGGAAAAGCAGCTATTTGGTGGGAATCAAATAACTCCCTCACTTGTTCTGGATTTACTAGTACTCAGAGAGCTGAGGTTGGAGTCCTAATATTGGCCCTAGAAAGCTTTTCTGCTAAGCCCATCAATATTGTTAGTGACTCTGCTTATTCTGTTAATTTATTGCAGAACCTCAAGACAGCCCTCATTAAGTCCACTCTCCAGCCCACCCTACATGTTCTTTTTCTTTGACTTCTTGCTAGATCTATGAACACATCCTATTTTTTTCATGCATATTCAAACCCACAGCTCACTGCCTGGCCCACTGTCTTATGGCAATGATCAAGTAGACCTGCAAGTTATGATGTCACTGCTTGACTAAGCCACACAATCACATCAGTTTTTCTAACAAAATTGGAGAAATTTATCTAAACAATTTCAGTTAACCAAAAGACCAGCTAAACAAATTATACTGCAGTTCCAGATTGCCAGCTCACAGGCACAACCTCTCCTTCTACAGGTGTTAACCCTAGAGAACTAGAACCTAATCAGTTATGGCAAACAGATGTTACACACATCCCTGAATTTGGAAAACTAAGGTATGTACATGTATCCATTATACCAATTCTCATCTAATTAGTGCACATGCTCTTCCTGGAAAGTCTGCCTCATTAAACAACTTCTCTTACCTTTTGCATTTATGGGGTGACCCACAAATATGAAAACAGATAATGGTCAGGCTTACACCAGCTCACAATTTTGCCAAATTTGTTACACGTGGAATGTCTAACATTTCACAGGCATCCCGTATAACCCTCAAGGACAGGCCATAGTAGAACATGTCCATTTCACCCTTAAAAATATGCTCAAAAAACAAAAGAGGGGAAATATGAGTAAAGACCCTGCAACACCATTGGTACAAGCCTTATTTACCCTTAGTTTCTGAAATTTCAATAATAAATTTCAATCAGCTTTACAAAAGCACCTTGCTAAAACCTCCCAAAATATAAAACCCCTGGTTTTATGGTAAGATGTAAATAGTAATGTATAGTGTTGTCCAAATGATTTGCTAACTTGAGGAAGAGAATTTGCTTGTGTTCACATCCTCTCAGGTCATCTTTGGATTCCAGCACTATGCATCAAACCTTACCATGGTATGGCTAGGATGCATGCCAGTACCATAAATAAAGGATATAACCCTGCAGAACCCACAGCCCGGGACAATGTGGCTTCCTCAGATGACACAGGCCCCAGATATTATCTGGGGGATGCTGAAGAAGACATCTCAGGAGGCTGAGCAAATTCTGCTCTAGACACAAACACCATTCACTCCAGATAATTTGTTCCTTGCTATGCTCTCTGTTGTACATTGCAACTTGCTTAGGGTATTAATCCTTTTTATGCTTTCACTTTGGATGGAACCCTTATCTGCTACACTCTATTGAGCTCATCTCTTAGATCCACCTTTCTTACGCCCTGTTACTTGGGCAGACACCCCCTTCCCAGCATTTAATAACACCACTGCTTGTCTAGAAGGGATTTACTTACCCCCAGTAGGGTTCTTTATTAGTGGCACACATTGGACTGAGGTGCCACATAACGCTACATATCACTCCACAATCTTCCCATTGTGTGTACCTTACAAATTTGTAACCTTTAATGTGTACCTGCCAAAACACAATTGTGGCTACATTATGTCAAAAGAAATGCCTTAAAATTCTTAGTTTCAGGTAGCCTCAAACTGAGTAATGCAACCAATGCCACTTTCGCCAACGTTCCTCCCTGTGCTAAAGAATGAAGCTGGGAAAGCAATGGATTCCACTTTGGCAGGGAGGTCTGTCATGGGGGACAAGCCCATAGTCTCCAGTTAGGCAATTATAACATCATAGACTGGAGCCCCCACAGCCATTTGGAAGCTAACCATACTGATGTTTGTGTCAATCATGGCATCAATCACAGTTTTGTAGGCATGTCCCATTTCCCTATAATTTGGGCCAACGGGGTGATGGGATATCCCAGACTCCAAGTAGGGTCCATGCCACCCCAAGACATTTTATGGTGCCTGGGACATCTTAGTACCCCCCTTAACACCTGGCATGGGATATATCATAATTCCAGTAACATATACCATGACTTTTACTCATAATCACACAGATTAGTGCCTGATCTGTGCTACCCATCCATATGTTTTTCTTATGGAAATGAATATTTCCATAACACCCAAAACTCCATGTTTGTAACCCATGTGCAAGAAGAGGCTTGGTTTGCCTCATGTGTTACTAATTACAATATATCTAATTTACATATTACTATTATCATGGTATTAAGGAGACCATCTGAGGCATTCCTACCAGTCAATCTGATGCAATTGGCAAGATTTCTCTGCTCTTGCCACCTTAGAATGTGCCCTGTCCCAGGTCAGACACAAAAGATTCATAGGTACAGTTATAGCCTTATAGTCTCAGCCATAGTCATCCTAGCCACTGCTAGTGTTGCTGTAGCATCTATTACTGAATCAGTACAAATGGCAACCTTTGTAGATAAGGCCAGAAACATGTCTAATGAATTTTTACAGCAAGGTATGGATCAAAAGATTATTGCATATCTGCAAGACCTCCAGGCTGCCTTGAAATATGTAGGAGAATGACAAGATACACTGACATTCCAACATCAGTTAAACTGCAACTGGGAGCATAAGTATATCTGTGTCACTTCTCTACCTTGGAACCAATCAATACATAGGTGGGATGAGGTGAAAACACCTCTGGGGAACCTTACATGATAATTTAACAGCAGACGTAAAGCAATGTAACATTAAAATTCAAGAGTGCCTAAACACCATAGGTGTACATGGTGAACAAACAACCATATGGAAGGATGTGCAAGAACATCTCTCCTGGATAGTTCCCCACTCCTGTGGGGAAGTCACTCCTTGATTGGAGAAGACTGGTTATATTCATCTTTGTCTCATGTTATTTACTAATTCTAAAATGCAAAGCTCGAAGATGAACTGTAACCACTATACCTGTCAAACTGTTGTTGCACACATCTGTACTCTTCAATCAACAGAACCTGATGCAAAAAACAGAAAAAGGGGAGATGTGGGAGGTCAGTCAGGGTGGTGGGCGAAATTATAGGAAAAGGACGCAGACCTTCTTGAAAGTTCAGAAGGTTCTGCATATCTTTGAGGAAGAATAAACTGAAGGCAGCTGTTCTACCCTGAGGCAGAAGGTGAGGAGAAGGTAGAAGGAAGTTTATGGGAATTTCTCTCAAATGGGCTTGTTTATTCATGTTGTCCTAAAACTGAGCTTTTTTCATCCATGTCATGTGACTGCTTCCTATAAAGAAAAACAATAATGTTAAATACGAACAAATTGTATTTGTTCCAGGTTTTTGGTGTTATTTCTGTACTGAATAAAAGCAAGCATCTCCAGCTTATTGAGACTGCTCACTCGCCAGCAGTCCCCTAGATGCTTTCATGCAAAATACCTGTGTTTGAGTACTCCTTCCATCAGTCACTCAGCCAGAGTCTACAGGACAGACTCAGCACATTTGAATCTATAATCCATTCCAGCTAAATTTTGTGGATATAATAAAGTATTCACATACATTATTTGCATGTGGATATCCAGTTTTTCAGGCACTATTGTTGAAAATATTATTTTTACTCATTTAATTGTCTTAGCACCCTTGTCAACCATCAATTAATTGTAAATGTAACAGATTATCATTTGACTCTAAATTTTATTGTCTTGACTTCTCCAACTTTATAATAACATCAGAAACCAGAAAGTGTGATTTTTCTAACTGTTCTTTTCAAAATCATTTTGACTTTGCAATATATTTTGCATTTTTATGAGAATTTTAAGATCGATATGCCAATTTCTGAAAAAATAAAAGATAGCTGGGATACTGATAGAATTTTTTTTACTGAATCTGTAGATCAGTTTGGGACTATAGCTGTATTGCATTTCAATCCAGCATACTGCTTTTGCACTTCTTTTATTAAATTGATTTCTAAATATTTTATGTTTTTAATATTATTAAACATGTAAACATTTTCTTAATTTGCTTTTCATATTGTTCATTGCTAATATGTAGAAATATAATTATTTTTAATTTTTAATTTTTATTGGTATGTGGCAGGTGTATATATTTGTAATGTACATGAGATGTTTTGATACAATCATACAGTGTGAAATAAGCACATCATGGAGAATGGGTTTTCATTCCCTCAAGCACTTATTCTTTCTGTTATAAAAAATTCAATCACTTGTTAAAGTAATTTTTAAATGTACAATTAACTTATTATTGACTATAGCCATGCTGTTGTGCCATCAAATATTAGATCCTATTTATTATTTCTATTATTTTGTACCTATTATTTATTCTGACTACACTCCCAACTCCCAACTACCTTTACCAGTCTCTGGTAATCATCCTTCTACTCTATGTCCATTAGTTAAATTGATTTGATTTTTAGATCTCACAAATATGTGAGAGCATGTGATGCTTGTCTTTCTGTGCCTGGCTTATTTTACTTAACATAGTGATCTCCAGTTAAATCTATGTTGTTACAAATGGCAGTATCTCATCCATCTCTTGGCTATGGGGAAGAGTGCTGCAACAAACATGGAAATGTAGATATCAATATACTGATTTCCTTTCTTTTGGGTATATTCCCAGCAGTGGGATTGTTGGATCACACAGCTGCTTTATTTTTAATTTTTCGTGGTGCCTCCAAATTGTTCTCCATAGTGATTGTGCAGCAAACCACTATGGCACGAGTTTACCTATGTAACAAACCTGCACATGTACCTCAGAACTTAAAAAAAATATTTTGCAAAAGAAAAACAAAATTACATTCCCAAAAACAGTGTATGAGGATTCCCTTCCGTCCACAACCTCTTCAACATTTATTGTTCTGTCTTTTGTATAAAAGCCATTTAAACTGGGTAGAGATTAAGAGATTATAACTCCTTGTAGTTTTGATTTGTATTTCCCTCATAATCAATGATATTGAGTATCTTTTCATGTGTGTGTTTGCCACTTGTATGTTTTCTTTTGAGAAACATCTATTCAAATACTTTGCCCAGTCTTTGATCTGATTATTAGAATTTTTACCTATAGAGTTGTTTGTACTCCTTATATATTCTAGTTATTAATCTCTTTTTGGAATGATAGTTTGAAAATATTTTCTTCCATTCTGTGGTAAACCTCTTCACTTAGTTGATTTTATACTTTGTAGTGCATAAGCTTTGTAACTTGATATGATCCCACTTCTCTATTTTTGTTTTGGTTGCTTAAGAAATTTTCCTAGATGAATACCTTGTATATTCCCCCCACCCTTTTTTGTAGTAGTAATTTCATATATTGAGGGCTTAGGTTTAAGTCTTTAATGTATTTTGAATTTATTTTTGTATATGGTAAGAGAGAGGGGTCTAATTTCATTCTGCATGTGGATATCAAGTTTTCCCAGATCCATTTATGGAAGAGACTCTTGCCCAGTGTGTATTCTTGACAGCTTTGTTGAAAATGAGTTTGCTGTAGATGTGTGGATTAGTTTCTGTGTTTTGTATTTTGTTCTATTTTTCTATGATTCTGTTTTTTATTGCCAGCACCATACTGTTTTTGTTACTGTAGATCTGTAGCATAATTTGAAATCAGGTAATGTAATTTTTTCAGTTTTTTTCTTTTTGCTTAAGACAGCTTTAGCTATTCTGGGTCTTTTGTGGTCCCATATAAGTTTTAAGACTTTTTTTATTTCTGTGAAGAATATTACTGGTATTTTCAAAGGGATTATATTGAATCTGTATATTGCTTTGGATATTTTAACAATATTGATTCTTCCAATCCATGAACATGAATTTTTTTTGGTGTCCCCTTTAATTTCTTCCATCAGTGTTCTATAGTTTTTATTTTATAGATCTTCCACTTTTTTAGTTAATTCCTAAGTATTTAAATTTATTAGTGGATATTGTAAATGGGATTACTTTTTAATTTCTTTTTCAGATTGTTTACTGTTGGCATAAAGAAATACTACTAATTTTCATATGTTGATTTTGTATCTTACAACATTGCTGACTTTGTTTTTGGTTCTAATAGGTTTTTTTGTGGCATCTTTAGATATTGCCAAATAGAAGGTCATATCATGTGCAAATAAGGATAATTTGACTTTTTAAAAAGTATTCTTTATTTCATTCTCTTGTCTGATTGCTCTAGCTAGGATCTCCAGTTTTAGGTTGAAGGACAGTGGGGAAAGTGGGCACCCTTGTCATGTTCCAGCTATTAGAGGAAAGTCTTTCAGTTTTTCCCCATTCAGTATACTAGTTTCAGACCTGTGGTTTATGGCTTTTATTATGTTGACATATGTTCCTTCTATCCCCTTCTATCCCCAGTTACTTGAGGGTTTTCATCATGAAGGAATGTTGAATTTTAATAAATGCTTTTTCATCATCAATTGAAATAATCATATGGTTTTTGTCCTTCAATCTGTTTATATGATGTATCACATTGATTAATTTGCATATCTTGAGTTATCCTTGCATCCCAGAGACTAATCTCACTGGTCATAATAAATGATCTTTCTAATTTATTGTTGAATTCATTTTGTTAATATTTGGTTGAGAATTTTTGCATCAATATGAATTACAGATATTGGTCTGTGTTTATTTTTGACGTGTGTTTGTCTGGTTTTGGTATTAGGGTAATACTGGCCTTGGAGAATATCTCTGGAAATATTTTATTCTCTATAGTTTAGAATAATTTCAGCAGAATTGGTATTAGTTCTTCTTTAAATGTTCGGTAAAATTCATCAGTGAAGTCATTAGGTCCCAGGCTTCTCTTTACTGGAAGAATCTCTATTAAGGCTTCAATTTCATTACTGGTTATTGATCTCTTGAAGTTTTGGATTTCTTCCTGGTTTTATCTTGGTATATTGTAAGCATATAGGAATTTGTCCATTTCTTCTAGATTTTTCCAATTTATTGGCATATAGTTGCTCACAGTAGCCACTAATGAACCTTTGAACATCTGCTGTGTCAGGTGTAATGCTTCCTTTTGTATTTCTTATTTTATTTAATTGTGTCTCTCTTCTTACTTTGGCTAAAAATTTGTGAATTTTGTTTAAGTTTTTAGAAAATCAACTTTTCATTTCATTATCTTTTGTATTGTTTTCTTTGATTTCTTCAGTGATTTTTATTATTTATTTTCTTCTACTAATTTTGGGTTTGTTTGCTCTTACTTTTTGATTTCTTTATGATGTATTGTTAAGTTGTTTATTACAAGCATTTTCTCTTTTTTGGTGTAGGCAATTATAGCTATAAACTTTCCTCTTAGTACTACCTTTGCTGTATCCCATAGGTTTTTGTGTGTTTTCTTTCTGTTAATATTTATTTCGAAACTTTTCTCAATTTCTTTCTTGATTTATTCATTGACCCACTAGTTATTCAAGCCATATTATTTAATTTCCATGTATTTGTATAATTTCCAAATTTCTTCTTTTTATTTATATTTTTATTTCATTTTGGAGATGCTTAAAATACACAGAAAAGAAATTCAGAATTCTATCAGATAAATTTACCAAAATGAAGAAAATAATTTAAAAGAATCAATATATTATAATTTATATATAAGTAATATAAGATGCTTTATGTTATTTTAATTTTTTGAGAGTTTTAAGGCTTGTTTCAGAACTATCATAGGGTCTATCCTTGAGAATAACCCACATGCTGAGAACAAAATAGTGTGTATTCTGATGTTACTGCGTGAAATGTTCTGTAAATATCTATTAGATTCATTTGGTCTATAGTGCAGATTAATTCTGACGTTTCTTTTTTGATTTTCTGCTGTAGAACCTGCCCAATTTTTAATTGAAGGTTTGAAGTCTCCAGCTATTTTTGTGTTGGAGCCTATCCCTCCTTTAATTCTAATAATGGTTGCTTTATATATCTGAGTGCTCCAGAGTTGGATTCATACATATGTAAATCTATTGTATCTTCTTGTTGAATTGATCCCTTAATCATTAGATGGTGATGTCTCTTTGTCTCTTTGTGTAGTTTGTGTTTTGAAATCTATTTTGTCTGATATAAACATAGCAATTACTGTTCTTTTTAACTTCCATTGGAAAGGAATGTTTTTCTGCATCCCTTTATTTTGATTTTACGTTTGTCTTTATAGATGAAGTGTGTTTCCTGTAGGCAACGGGTCCATGGGTCTTTTCTTTTTTAATGCATTTAGCCATTCTCTTTCTTGTGATTAGAGATTTTAGTCCATTAAATTTCAATATTACTACTGGTAACTAAGGACTTACTGCTGCCATTATGTTAGTTGTTTTCTGGTATGTGTGGGGGCATGATATCCTCTTTTATAAAATTTTTATTATACTTTAAGTTCTGGGGTACATGTGCAGATCATGCAGGATTGTTACATAAGTATATACATGCCATGATGGTTTGCTGCATCCGTCTCCCCATCATCAGCATTAGATATTTCTCCTAATGTTATCCCTCCCCAATCTCCCCAACCCCTACTATCCCTCTCCTGGCCCCCCAACCCCCAACAGACCCCAGTGTATGATGCTCCCCTCCCTGTGTCCATGTGTTCTCATTGTTCAACATCCGCTTATGAGTGAGAACTTGCAGTGTTTGGTTTTCTGTTCTTGTGTCAGTTTGCTGAGAATGATAGTTTCCAGCTTCATCCATGTCCCTGCAAAGGACATGAACTTATCCTTTTTCATAGCTGCATAGTATTCCATTGTGTATACGTGCCCATTTTCTTTACCCAATCTGTCATTGATGGGCATTTGGGTTGGTCCTAATCTTTGCTATTGTAAACAGTGCCTCAATGAACATATATGTGTATGTGTCTTTATAATAGAACAATTTATAATCCTTGGGTATACACCCAGTAATGGGATTGCTGGGTTTAATGGTATTTCTAGATCTAGATCCTTGAGGAATCACCACACAGTCTTCCATAATGGTTGAACTAATTTACACTCCCACCAACAGTATAAAAGTGTTCCTATTTCTCCACATCCTCTCCAGCATCTGTTGTCTGCAGATTTTTTAATGATTGCCATTCTAACTGGTGTGAGATGGTATCTCAATGTGGTTTTGATTTGCTTTTCTCTAATGACCAGTGATGAGCAATTTTTCATATGTTTGTTGTCCACATAAATGTCTTCTTTTGTAAAGTGTCTGTTCATATCCTATGCCCAATTTTGGATGGGATTGTTTGTTTTTTCTTGTAAATCTGTTTTAGTTCTTCATAGATTCTAGATATTAGCCCTTTGTCAGACGGGTAGATTGCAAAAATTTTTTCCCATTCTTTGTCAGATGGGTAGATTGCAAATTAGAGTGGTTGTCGGTTCACTCTAATGTTAGTTTCTTTTGCTGTGCAGAAGCTCTTAATTTTAATTATATCACATTTGTCTATTTTAGCTTTTGTTGTCATTGCTTTTGGTGTTTCAGTCATGATGTCCTTGTCTATGCCTATGTCCTGAATGGTATTTCCTAGGTTTTCTTCCAGGGTTTTTATGGTGTTAGGTCTTATGTTTAAATCTTTAATCCATCTGGAGTTAATTTTAGTGTAAGGTATCAGGAAGGGGTCCAGTTTCTGCTTTCTGCACACTGCTAGTCAGTTTTCCCAACACCATTTATTAAACAGGGAATCCTTTCCCCATTTCTTATTTTTGTGAGGTTTGTCAAAGATCAGATGGTTGTAGATGTGCGGCATTACTTCTGAGGCCTCTTTCCTGTTCCTTTGGTCCATATCTCTGTTTTGGTACCAGTACTATGCTGTTTTGATTACTGTAGCATGATGCCTCCTCCTTGTTCTTTTGCTTAGGATTGTCTTGGCTATGTGGGTTCCATATGAAGTTTAGGGTGTTTTTTTTTCTGCCAGTTATTTGTAGAAGGTCAATTGTAGCTTAATGGGAATAGCATTGATTCTATAAATTACTTTGGGCAGCATGGCCATTTTCACAATATTGATTATTCCTATCCATGAGCATGGAATGTTTTTCCATCTGTTTGTGCCCTCTCTTATTTCCTTGAGCAGTGGTTCATAGTTCTCCTTGAAGAGATCCTTTACATCATTTGTTAGTTGTGTTCCTAGGTATTTTATTCCCTTTGCGGCAATTGTGAATGAGAGTTTGATCTTGATTTGACTCTCTTTTAGTCCGTTATTGGTGTATAGGAATGCTTGTAATTTTTGCACACTGATTTTGTATCCTTAGACTTTGCTGAAGGTGTTTATCAAATCTTAAGGAGATTCTGGGCTGAGATGATGGGATCTTCAAAATGTACAATCATGTCGTCTGCAAATAGAGACGATTTGACTTCCCCTTTTTCTAACTGAATATCTTTATTTCTTTTTCTTGACTATTGCTCTGGCTATAACTTCCAATACTATGTTGAATAGGAATGGTGAGAGAGGACATCATTTTTCTAGTGCCAGTTTTCAGAGGGAATGCTTCCAGTTTTTGCCCATTCTGTGTGATTTGGCTGTAGGATTGTAATAAAAAGCTTTATTATGTTGAGATACAGTCCACTGATACCTAGTTTATTGAGATTTTAGCATAAAGGGCTGGTGAATATTGTAGAAGAACTTCTCTGCATCTATTGAGGTAATCATGTGTTTTTTGTCTTTAGTTCTGTTTATGTTATGGATTACATTTATGGATTTGTGTATGTTGAACCAGCTTTGCATTTCCAGGATGAAGCTGAGTTGATCATGATGGATAAGCTTTTTGATGTCTCATTGGATTCGGTTTGCCAGTATTTTATTAAGGATTTTTTAAATCTATGTTCATCATGGATATTGGCCTGAAATTTTCTTTTTTGGTTGTGTCTCTGCCACATTTTGGCATCAGGATGATGTTGGTCTCATAAAATGAGTTGGGGAGGATTCTCTCTTTTTGTATTGTTTGGAGTGGTTTCAGAAGGAATGGTACTGTATTCTCTTTTTTGTTTTCTTATCTATCTTCTTATAGTGATGGGGTTTTTTTAAGTGACATTATTTAGTTTCTACTTTGTGTGTGTGTGTGTGTGTGTGTGTATCTATTGTATGTTTTTGGTTTCTGGTTACCATGAGACTTGTAAACACTATCTTTTACCCATTGTTTTAACCTGATAACAACTTAACACTCATTGCATGAACAAAAAGCGAAAACAAGTCTAATCAAAACTCAATGCCTCAACTTTGTGCCCATCTTTCTACTTTTTTGGGTTTCTATTTATATGCTATAGCACTATGCCCTGAGAAGTTGTAGTTTTTATTTTTGATTGGTTCATCATTCAGTCTTTTCACTTAGAATAAGGATAATTCATACACTGAAGTTACAGTGTTAGAACATTTTGAGATTTTCTGTGGCCCTACTACTGGCAGTTAGTTTTTCACTCTCAAATGATTTCTTATTGCTGTTTAATTTCCTTTTCCTTCTGATTGAAGTACTCCCTTTAGCATTTCTTGTAGAAAAGGTCTAGTGTTTATAAAATCCCTAAACTTGTAATTGTCTGGGAAAGTTTTTATTTCTCCTTTATGTTTGAAGGACATTTTCATCTGATGTACTATTCTAGAGTAATTTTTTTTCTTCACCACCTTAAATATTTTATGCCACTCTCTCCTGGCCTGTATGGTTTCCACAGAAAAGTCTGCTGCCAAATGTATGAGAGCTCCATTGTATGTTATTTGTTTCTTTTCTCTTACTGCTTTTAGAAATCTTTCTTTGTCCTTGATCTTTGGGACTTTGATTCTTAAATTCCTTAAGCTAGTCTTCATTAGGGTAAGCCTGATTGGTGTTCTAAACACATGTTATACTTCAATATAGATATCTTCCTTTAGGTTTGGAACTTTCTCTGTTATTATCCCTTTGAATAACTTTCTCTTCTTATTTCTCTCTCCACCTCTTCTATAAGACCAATAATTCTTAGATTTGCCCTTTTGAGGCTATTTTCCTGGTCCTGGAGGTGTGCTTCATTCCTTTTTATTATTTTATTTCTTTGTCTCCTCTTAACTGTATATTTTCAAACAAACTGTTTTCAAGTTCATTAATTATTTCTTCTACTTGATCCCTTCTGTCATTAAAGGATCATGATGCATTATTCAGTATGTCAATTGCAATTTATATCTTGAGAATTTCTGCTTGATTCTTTTAACTTATTTCCTTCACTTTGTTAAATTTATTTGATATGATTCTGAATTTCTTCTCTGTGTTACTTTTGTTTTTGTTTTTGTTTTCTGTTTGTTTTCTGAGCATGGCTATTTTGAATTATCTGTCTGAAAGGTCATATATCTCTGTTTCTCCAGGATTGGACCCTGGTGCTTTATTTAGTTCATATGATGAGGTCACGTTTTCTTTGATGTTGTAGATGCTAGTAGATGTTCTTTAGTGTCTGCACATTGAAGAATTAGATATTAATTTTAGTCTCCACTGTCTGTGCTTTTTTGTAACCATCTTTCTTTGGAAGATTTTCTAGATATTTCAAAAGACTTGGATGTTGCTATCTAAGCTGCATCTGCTTTAGGGGGGAAGCGAAGCCCAGTAAGGCTGTGGTTTTTGAAAATTCATAAAGATACCACTTTAATGATCTTGGACAAGACCACCTTAATTCTCTGGATGACCAGGCAGACTCTTGTTTTCTTCTTTTACTTTCTCTCAACTGAATGGATTCTGTCTTTCTTCTGAGACACTTAAATTTGTGGGTGAAGTGACACAGGCACCCCTGTGGCCACCACAACTATGACTGCACTGGGTAAGAACTGAAGCCAACACAGCACCTGCATCTTGCTCAGGGTCTGCTGTAACAATCTGCTGGCTACTGACTATGTTTGATGAAAACTCTGGGGTTCTACAATTAGCTGGTGGCAAATTCACTGAAGCCTGTATCTTTTCCTTCAGGGCAGTGATTTTCTCCAGTCCCTTGATGGTTCCAAAAGTGGCTTCTGGTAATCAGAGTCTAGAGTAAAAGACCTTAGAAATCTAGACATCTAAGTGGTGTTCTTCTTTACTGCAGCCTATCTGGTCCACAAACCACAATATGCAGTCCTTTTCACACTTCTCTCCCCTTTTCAAATGCAGAAGAGCCTTACACTATAGTCTCTATCACCACATGCCACATGAAGTACTGCTAGAGTATCACCATTGTTCCCTTAAAGTTCAAGGGCTCTTTTGTCAACTTTTCATGAATGCTGCCTGGTCTGGGACTCACCTATCAGGCTCACCTCTGGCCCATGGCAGGTTTAGAAATGTCATCTCAAAGTCACATCCTGGAATCAGGAACCTCAAGAGCCTACCTGGTACTATACCCCTGTGTCTATGCTGGTACCTAAGGTGTAAGGCAAAGTCCCCTTTACTTCTTCCTCTGCTTTTCACAAGCAGAAAAAGTTTTGTCACATAGCCACCACAATGTACTGTGTCTCATTTGAACCCAGTTCATCTCAAAGGATTATCCAAAGCCCTTGACTTAGTACCTGGGTATTACTGTTGGTTATTCAGGGCCAAGGGCTCTTCTGTTAGAAGTTGACAAAGGCTGCCAGGACTTGGTTCTTCTTTTCAAGGCAGTGGGTTCCCTTCTGGTTTGGAGTGTGTCTAATACTGCCATCCAGGAGCTAGGGCCTGGAACAAAGGCCTCATGACTCTGACCAGTGTCCTGTCCTGCTGTGGCTGACTGATATCTAAGATACAAGACAGAGTCTTCCCCACTCTTTCCTCTCCTCTCCTCAAATGGAAATATAGTGTCTTTTGGAGCTACAAGCTGTGTAGCCTATGATTGTGGTAGGAGTGATGCCAGTATTTCAATAGACACTTCAGTTGGGGGGTCTCAGTAGATCATGTACTCACCCCCTCCACTTTCTCTGGGCCCATTTCAGCACTAGGGCTTGCCTAAGAGTTGCAGTCCTTATGACCTACACTATCTTTCAAGTGTACTTGAAGTCCCAGAGCAATTTATCCCTAGGTTTGAGGTTTGCGGGAACTCAAGTTTTGAATCAGGATATGTGGTGATTCCCTTCTGGCTAGGGTTGTTTTGAATGCTGCCTCCATGGGTGTGCATCAGTTGAGTTTGGCCCAGTGTTCCTTTCTGCTCTAACAGGACAGCACTGAGATCAATGTCTCACAACTGCACTGCTCTCCCTCCACCAATGCCCAGAGATATTCTCCACACCATGCTCCCACTGCTGGGGGTGTAGTGTAGGGGTGGTGGTGTCAGCAATTCAGAATGATTTTTTGTATCTCTGCATTGCCTCTTTTAGCAATATGAAGTTAAAACCAGTTGCTGTGAGTGTCACCTGGTTTTTGGTTCTTAAAAAGGAATTGTGTGTGTGTGTGTGTGTGTGTGTGTGTGTGTGTGTGTGTGTAAATAGTTTTTAAATTGCTGTCCTTGCCAGGGGAAGAGGCTTGTATTCTGTCATCCTCCTCCACCTTCTGAATTATTTATTTTTATGCCCATTTTATAGAAGACATTTAACAGAAGTAAATCAAGCTCATTGAGAGACAAAATTATAACTCATAAATGTTGGGCTCTGAGCAAGTATTTTTTCTTTAAGTAAAGTCAAGATTTTGGCTTATAGCATCAAAATATCATTCAGACAAAAATCAAAGTTAAACTGGCTCTTTGTGTTATATGTATAAAATCATATATTTCACTCTCCAACCTGATTTTTTCAATATTGGAACCGTCCAGCTGAACACTGGTGCAGCATCCAAACAAAATTCTTATAGAAAAAATTAAACAACTAAATTACACAGCTCAGTTCTACAGATAGCAGGGAAGAGTTACCTCTGTATGGTCTAAAACCATGCAAATCTTTCATTTTCTTTCTGTCCAGAAATCATGCAGGAAACTGTGACATGAAAAGTAAAAGTTGGAAGTTGTTGAGGTTTCTTTGCCCTTTTGCTCACTCCTGGACCTGTTATCTCTATTACACAGGTCATCTGTTCCTTCCTACTTACTGGCCTCATTCTACCCACACACACTCATATAGCTTTTTAATTCATGGTGTAATCTCACTTGTTAAAAGCATGACCTTAATCTGGGCTCAAGTTTATTTACTAATTGTGTTCGGTGATCAAAATATTTACAAGTACAAACTTTGTTATTAGAGGCATGCTACAAACTTTTTAGACATTTTCTTATTTATTTATTTATTTAGAGTCAGGGTCTCACTGTGTTGCCCAAGCTGGAGTGTAGTGCCTTAAACATGAATCATTGCAGCCTCGGCCCCCAGGTCCAGGTGATCCTTCTACCTCAGCCTCTTGGGTAGCTAGGACTACAAGTGCACACCACAATGCCCAGCAATTTTTTTTGAATTCGTTTGTAAAGATGGGGTTTCATCATGTTTCCAAGGCTGATCTTGAACTCCTGAGCTCAAGCAATCTGTCTACTTCAGCCTCCCAAAATGTTGGGATTACAAGTGTGAGCCACCATGCCCACTGACAATTTTTATTTAAATTAATTCTTACAACAACCTGAGAGGAAGGCATTATTAACTACAGTTTGCAGATAAGACATCAAGGCTAATGGAGGCAAATTTACTTTCCACTAAGAAGTGATGGAGCTAGGATTTCAGGAGCAAACTTTCAGACAATATTACAACACTTTTGCTATGAAACTATACTTCATCTTAAAGATTAAAGTAATATTGAACTTTCAAACTTTCCTGTTAATCTTGCTGAATGATATTGTGGTAGGGAGTTGTGTTATAATAGAAAATAAGATTTCAATTAAAGAGACAAAGTTCTGACTGATTGTAGGCAGCAACCAGGAACTGAGAAGGTATATGGAAAATCAGAAAGGAGTAGAACCTGTGTAAAGATCCCTAGCCTATAAACAACCAACTCAAGATAGCGTATACTTCCCTTACTTCCCTTCAGGTCTCTTTCCTCAAATTCTCTTCCAGGTTTCTGAATATGTCTCCTGGCACAGGTAAAGCCAGGCATCATCCCTTAAGCCACTCTGGCAACAAAGCAAAGCATTTAGATGTAGCTTTCAGTATATACAAATTCTACTGGTTGATTACCAAAATAGTAGATGTGTATTAGCCTGTTCTAATATTGCTATAAAAAAACGGAGACTGGGTGATTTATTAAGAAAAAATAATTGGCTCACAGTACCACAGACTGTACAGAGAGCATGGTGCTGGTATTTGCTTGGCTTCTGGGGAGCACTCAGGAAGGTTGCAGTAATGGTGGAATGCAAAGGGAGAGTAAAGCATCTCACATGGCAGGAGCAGGAGCAAGAAAGAGTGACGGTGGAGGTGCCACACACATTTTTTTATTGTACTTTAGGTTCTGGGGTACATGTGCAGATCATGCAGGATTGTTGCATAGGTACCTACATGGCAATGTGGTTTGCTGTCTCCATCCCCCTGCTCTAATGAGAACTCACTCAGTATCATGAGGACAGTATGATTGGGGATGGTGATAAACCATTCCTGAGAAGTCTGTCCCCATGATCCAATCACCATTAACCAAGGTCCACCTTTAATATTAGGAATTAAAATTAAACAGGAGACTTGGGTGGGGACACACATGCAAATCATATCAAGATGTAAAAGATGTTCTTCACCTTTATTTCTCTCCCTACTCTCACTGTGTTCTACCTCCTACCCACTCTTCATTCTAATCTCATTTTATTTTTCCATTCTATTCCTCATCTCTGTTCCTTCCTTTATTCTAAACACAGTGATGAGAAGGTTCAGTGAAGATGGAATCAGAAATAAGGTGAGGATATTTGATGTATATAGGTCTTAGGTAAAAGTTTATATTTAATGGTTTGTGATTTTTTAAGGACACATGTCACAATGTCATTTGAAAATAAACATGAGAAAGTAACTCTGACAAACATTCTGTTTTGTAGATCTAGACCTCTTCTTTTTAAGACCTCTGGGCTGCAGGTTTCTTTGGGCTTAAGGGGCCATGGACATATTAGTCGTTCAATCAACAAACATTTAAGAAAAGTCTACTATGTTCTTGGAATTGTGCTAAGTAATTTGACTAAAGAGCTGAACACCAACACTTATTTTCAGAGAGCTCTCAATCCAATGGGGAAGATAGATAACAAACAAACAGATCCACATATAAACAAACAACTAAACATTGCATAAATGCTCCAAAAGAACAAATATATCTGTAGAGAATATAGTGATGGTCTAAGAGATAATAGTGATTGTGGGAAACTGAGGGCAAAGGTTAAAATTTTGACATCCATCTACAATCTAAAGACTTTATCACAGGCAGACTCTGTCACAATTTTTCTCTACACTTAGTAATGGTCACTAGGTCCTCCAATTTGTCTTGACTGTATACTGTATTGACTTGTGACCAATGGGACTTATTTACTCTGCTTAGTTTGCAAGAACGTACTGTCTACCCTCTTCTCCTTAAGCCTCACTACCATATTCTAAGCCCAGGGGATACTCTACTTCATCTCAAATTCCAACAACTCAAGTATATCTACCCTTCCAGATCCCCATCCATCCCACTAAAAGCCACCTCTACAACTCAATAAAACCTTGCATTCATTCTTCAAATCCATATGTGACCAATATTTCTGGGATGCTGGGAAAGGGCTGAAGATACAGAAAGCTGTTACACTGGTCCTCTACCTTTGCAAAAAGGCAGAGGGTCCATTGAGCTGGTCAACACTAAAGCCATCTGCCAACAGCAAAGCTAAAAGAACTTTGTAACACTGGGGTTGCAGGGCACCCATCCCTAGACACTGTCATAAGTCTGGACCCCAAAGCTCTTCCCCTGGCCTCTGCCCCTGCCCATCTGCATATTCCCCCTCTTGCTAGCTGCTTAAGCAGCTGGATGGGGTGACCAAAAAGGCAAGTCACACCTCTGTTGCATGTTCTATGAGAGGGATCAGGGAACTCTCGTTTCAGTTCTGTCACCATAAGATACAGAATTGAATTCAAAAGTTAGTGAGTTTACAGTTACTAGAAGTGAACACTCAGAAGCTAAAAAGTCATTAGGCAGATATGCTTAAAAGGAAACTCCAGGGATCACATCACATTAAAAAGCTTCTGCATAACAAAGCAAAGAGACAACCAACAGAGTTGGAGAAATGATTTCAAACTACCTCTCTGATAAAGAGATTAACAGCTATTATACATAAGGAACTAAAAGAACTCTATAGAAAAGCATCTAATAATTCAATAAAAAAGGACAAAATATTTTAACAGATATTTCTAAAAAGAAGACATATTAGTGGCAAAAAAGGCATATGGAAAGATGTTCAACATCACTGATAATCAGAAAAACGAAAAACAAAACAACAATAAGATATTAGCTCATCCCAATACAATGGCTTATATTCAAAAAACAGGCAATAACAAATACTTGTGAGGATGTTAAGAAAGGAAATTCTAGTTAGTAGGCATGTAAATTAGTAGAATACTATGGAGAACACCTTAAAGATTTCTCAAAAAGCTAAAAGGGGCAGGGTAAAGATGGCTGACTAGAAGAAGTGGAGACCAGAGGTTCTCATTGAAGAGAACCAAAACAGCATGCTAATCCAGAACTGGCAACCAAGGTATCCAAGTTCTGCCATCAGGACTGACTGTGTGTCTGGCTTGACCCACGGAGAGGAAAGAAGAACAGTATGGTGCAGCAGTCCATATGAAAGCCACATGGGGCAGAGGAGCGTCCATCACCCACCCAAGGGAGGCTTTCTGAGGCATCTGCACAGCCCAGACAAGTGGATTCCCCCCAGTGCAGCACACTCCCTCTACCAAGAGAAAGCCAAAGCGTTTCATTAAATGGGCCCTCCCTGCTCCCTATGCCACCCAACTGGATGAGACCCTCCAACATGGATTGTGAGACACCCTATACAGGAGTGTTCCTACTGGCATCAGGTTGGTGCCCCTCGAGGTCAGAGTTCCCAGAACAAGGAGCAGACACTCAGCTTTGCTGTTCTCCAGCCTCCTCAAGTGACATCTCCAGGTGTGGAAGTGAATCAAATGAATAGGGTGTGAAGTGAGCCCCCAGCAAACTGCAGCACCCCTGCAGAAGAGGGACCTGACCAAAGAAAGAAAAACAAACAAACAGAAAGCAACAACAGCAGCATCAACAAAAAAGGCTCAAAAAAAAAAACCCTCATCTAAGGGTCGGCAGCCTCAAAAATTGAAACTAGACAAAGTCATGACATTGAGAAAAAATCAACAGAAAAGTGCTGAACACCAAAAAGACTAGAGTGCCTCTTCTTCTGAAAATTATCACACCACCTCTCCAGGAAGTGTGCAAAAGTGGATGAAAAATGAGATGGATAAATTGACAGAAGTAGGCTTCAGAAGGTGGGTAACAACAAACTACTCTGAACTAAAGGAGCATGTTCTAACACAATGCAAAGAAGCTAAGAACCTTGATAAAAGGTTACAGTAGATGCTAACATCTACTGTAGAATAACCAGTTTAGAGAGAAAGATAAACTACCTGATGGAGCTGAAAAACAGAGCATTAGAACATTGTAAAGCATAAAGAAGTATCAATAGCCAGAATGATCAAGCAGAAGAAAGGCTATCAGAGTTTGAAGAGCATCTTACTGAAATAAAGCATGCAGACAAAAGTAATAAAAATAAATGAACAAAACCTCCAAGAAATATGGTACTACATAAAAAGACCAAGCCTATGATTGACTGAAGTACCTGAAGGAGATGGGGAGAATGGAACCAAGTTGGAAAACACATTTCAGGATGTTATCCAGGTGAATTTTACTCAACCTAGTATAATAGGCCACAATGAAAATTCAGGAAATATAGAGAACACCATAAGATACTCCAGGAGAATACTGACCCCAAACACATAATCATCAGATTCTCTAAGAATGAAATGAAGAAAAAAAATATTAAGGGCAACCAGAGAGAAAGGCCAGGTCACCTACAAAGGGAAGATAATCAGACTAACAGTGGATCTCTCAGCAGAGACCCTACAAGCCAGAAGAGAGTGGGAGCCAATATTCAACATTGTTAAAAAAAAAAAGAATTTTCAAGCCAGAATTTCATATTCAGCCAAACTAAGCTTCATAAGCAAAGGAGAAACAAAATCCTTTCCAGACAAGCAAATGCTGAGGGATTTTGTCACCACCAGGTCTGTCTTGCAAGAGCTCTTGAAGGAGGTACTAAATATGGAAAGGAAAAACCAGTACCAGCCATTTGCAAAAACACACCAAAACATAAAGACCAAGGACACCAGGAAGAAACTACATCAACTAGTGTGCAAAATAACCAGATAGCATCATGATGACAGGATCAAATTCACATATAACAAAATTAACCTTAAATATAAATGGACTAAATGCCCTAATTAAAAGACACAAACTTGCAAATTGGATAAAGAGTAAAGAACCATTGGTGTGCTGCATTCAGGATACCCATCTCACATGCAAAGACACACATAGGCTCAGAATAAAGGGATGGAGGAAAAAGCAATTGGAAAACAAAAATAAAAATAAAAAAAGCAAGGATTTCAATCCTAGTCTAGACAAAGCAGACTTTAAAACAACAAAGATTTTTTAAAAAGGCAAAGAAAGGCATTACATAATGGCAAAGAAATCAATTAAACAGGAAGAGCTACTACCATAAATATGCACCCAATACAGGAGCACCCAGATTCGTAAAATAAATTCTGATACCTACAAAGAGATTTAGACTCCCACACAATAATAATAGGAGACTATAACACCCCACTGTCAATATTAGACAGACAAATGAGACAGAAAATTAACAAGGATACTTGTTAAATCACAGGACTTGAACTTAGTTCTGGATAAAGTGGACATCTACAGACTCTCCACTCTCCCAGGTAAACAGAATATACATTTTTCTCAGTGCCACATGGCACTCATATTAAAATCAACCACACAATTAAAACAATTCTCAACAAATGCAAAAGAAAAGAAGTCATAACAATGGGTCTCTCAGACCACAGTGAAATAAAATTAGAACTCAAGATTAAAAAACTGACTCACCACCACACAATTATATGGAAATGGAACAACCTGTTCCTGAATGACTCCTGGGTAAATAATGAAATTAAGGTAGAAGTCAAGAAGTTCCTTGAAACCAATTGGAAAAGCTGACAACATACCAGAATCTCTGAGCAGTGTTGAGGGAAATTTATAGCACTAAGTGTCCACATGAGAGAGAAAGTTCTCAAATTGACACCCTAAAATCACAATTAAAGGAACTAGAGAAGCAAGAGCAAACAAAACCAAAAGCTAGCAGTAAACAAGAAATAATTAAGATAAAAAAACTGAAGGAGATAGAGACACGAAAATTTCAATGAATCCAGGAGCTAGTTTTCTGAAAAAAAAAAAAAAAATTAACAAAACAGATAGACCACTAGCTAGACTAATAAAGAAGAAGAGGGAGAAGAATCAAATAGACACAATAAAAATGATAAGAGGGTATGACCACTGTCCCTATAGAAATACAAACTATCATTAAGAGGATATCACCACTGTCCCCACAGAAATACAAACTACCATCAGGGAGTGCTATTAATGCCTCTATGCAAAAACAAACAACAGCAAAAAAAAAAACATCTAGAAAATCTAGAAAAAATGTATCAATTCCTGGACACATACACCCTGCCAAGATTAAACCAGGAAGGATTCAAATCCCTAAAAGACCAATATTAAGTTGTGAAATTTAGGCAGTAATTAATAGCCTACCAACCAAGAAAAGCCCAGAACCAGACGGTTTCACAGCCAAATTCTACCAGAGGTACAAAGAGGAGCTGGTACCATTCCTTCTGAAACTATTCCGAACAGTTTCAAATGAGGGACTTCTCTGTAACTCATTATATGAGGTCAGCATCATCCTGATACCAAAGCCTGGCAGAGACAAAACAAAGAAAACTTCAGGCCAACATCCCTGATGAACATCAAGGCAAAGATCCTCAATAAAATATTGGCAAACTGAATCCAGCAGCACATCAAAAAGCTTATTCCCCTTGACCAAGTTGGCTTTATCTCTGCTATGCAACACTGGTTCAACATACGAAAAACAATTGGGGGTTAGGGGGAAGGTAGGGATTGTTAATGGATTAAAAAAAATAGAATGAACAAGACATGCTATTTGATAGCACAATAAGGGGACTAATGTAAGCAATAATTGTATATTTAAAAATAACTTAATAAATATAATTAGATTGTAACTCAAAGGATAAATGCTTGTAGGGCTAAATAGCTGATTCTCCATGCTGTACTTATTTCACGTTTTACAGTGCATGCCTGTATCAAAATACCTCATGTACCTTAAAAATACCTACATCTACTTTTACCAACAGAAATTTTTAAAAATAATTTAAATAAGATGACTCTAGGCAACAAAGAGTTGGATGAGAGGAGGCTGGGGCTTCCTTCCAGCCCTAAGATAAATGTAATCATTCTTCCGTATCCCTGGTGGATTGCTTCCAGGATTCTAGCAGATACCTAAATGCTCAGATGTTCAGACTCTTAGAATAAAATGGCATAATATTTGCACGTAACTAATGCACATCTTCCCATATACTTTAAATTATCTCTGGATTACTTATAATACCTAGTACAATGTAAATGTTATAGCAATCGTTGTTAATTGCATTTGTATTTGTATTCATTATTTTTAATTGTCATGTTGTTGTTTTTACTTGCTTTGTCCCCAAATATTTTCTATTGAATCCAGTTGGTTGAATCCAATGATGTGAAATCTGAGGATATAGAGGGTTGGCTGTTTATGATTCTATGAGAAAATCAACTTGAAGTAAGCAGACCCTAACTCAAAAAACAGAACTACATTATGACTCATGTTCATCACATTTTTTGTCTTTTCTTCTCTTAGGAATACATAGTCTGTTTTTTACCAGTGTGTCCTGTACAAAGATGGATAAAAAATCTTTGATTTTTTTTTTTTTTGAGTTCAGATTCTCCTTGGAATAATTCTTTATAGCATAAAGAACCACTCTGGAGAATCTCATCTGTAAGGAAAAATGTCTCAGGAGATGTCACAGTAGTAGATTCAAAGGGAGGAGTTTTACACATTCAATTACAGGTTACTACCATGAAGATGGGTGCTCTATGGTTGGAGGTATCTTCTGTACCCAAGGAGAGAGGGTCGATGTCTATGAGCCAACCCTCATAGTCCTGTAGTTACTGGCATGAGACTTGGAGGATTGGTGGTGTCTGATCTTTCACTAAGCTTTAGGAACAAAAGGGCTTTTTACATTTTTGCAAAGGCTGCTTTTACTGGCTCTGAAAAAAAGACTTGGAAGTGGATCTTGGTAGTAGGGGGAAGGTACAAAGCCAAATACTCCCAAAAACCAGAAGTAGCCTCTCTGTCATTGTTTTCCCTTCTTCTAGTCCATAGTCTCTGGCCCTGGCTAAGCATGAAGCAAACAGGAAGTTTTTGTAAATAAAGTGAACTTAAGTGAAAAAAGCAAGAGGACTTGGCCAGCTTCTTCCCTCAAGGCAATGAGTGGTCAGTGAAAAAGTTGGATGATCACCATGACAACATTCCATGAGCCCAGACCTGGCAGTAGGGGTACAGGTAAGACTACTGCCTGGTCCCAACAATGGAGAATGGGAAGGAGGAGAATGGAAAACTCCTGGAAGATTAGGAGGAGAATTGCTCAGATGGAAAAGAGTTTACCCTGAGCAGCAAGCTATACGCAGGACTCAGTGCTCACATTTGAATCTGATGCCTGAGTCAAACAAAAGACATAAATATCACCTATTACATACAGGCCATAAACATTGTATTGTGTGAATAAGGCTCTTTACAAAAAACACAGAGGTATCCCTTCAATTAGCTCTTTTATTTCCATGGAACTTCCAACAAAAGATTCAGTAGTGGTTGAGGGTCTAAAAACAATTTTTCTGTCTTCAGGGAAGAAGTGAGATCAAGGCAAGAACAATCTGATTCCAACTATTTCCTGCCTCATTGCCCTCATTGGTCACTAGCAGAGAAAGAAATACTATATAGGTCACTCAAAGTGACCTATAGGTTCTGTCAGCAAATCTCTTCTAACAGGACCACAGTTTTCAGGAGTGTTAGCCAATTCTTCAAATCTGCCAGTTGTAGGAATCTACACTTGCCATAATAAATATTTCTGCAGCATGACTATAACATTTTGTCTTGAATTTTGCCATCAGTCACTGGCCTAACATAGCCAAGGAAAATTACCATAGAGAGATTTGAAAAATAAGTCAGAGATGAAGTAAATTATTAAGATATCTCCAATAAAAGCCTTCTTATATGAACAAATAATTCCTATACTTATGCATTATGTCACTGTCTCAAGCTTCTTAGCTTGCCTTTCCAACATGGTCTCTGTTCACCTTCCTTGCTTTAACTGTCATTACTCTTATTTCCCTGAAATGTGGACTGCAATGCCACTGAACTAACCACATATCTCATGGCTTGCTTTACACTTTCATATCTTTTGAATAAGCTACTCCTTCTCCACAGCAAGTGTTGTTTACCTTCTCTGCATGATAATCTCTTACTGATACTTTGCGACCTGTTTTAATTTTTCACTCCCCCATGAAACTCTCCTGGAGCAAAAACACTGTTTGTTTGTTTCTCTTTTCTATTCTTATTGCACTGTTTTGCCTTGTGACTGGATTTAGGGCTGTTTGTAGTAGCTGTTGAAAACAAAGCTCACAAGCCCATGTGGGGATTAAACATCTGGCATTGTTTTTAGCTGCACTAAATTCTACCCACAGACTTACTACACCATTGAGTTAGAGAAGTGCTCCAGTTGATGTTTTTGACTTTTTTTTTTTTTACATTGATTCTTCTTCCATTTAAAAGTAGTCTAACAGGCCCCTTGCAGGAGAAATGTATGGAGAATAAATGTATTTGGGATCAAAAAAAGCAATATGACATAGTAGAAAGCATATAACCTCCAGAGTCAAACAGATCTCTGTTTAGAGTTCAATTCTCCCTCTGACTAACTATACAACTATTTTATAGCCTATCTAAATCTTCTCATCTTTAAAACATAGGTTAACATCAAAAAGAATAAAATAATTAGAAATCCTAACAAAGGAAGTAAAAGACTTATATGCTGAAAACTACAAAGCATTGCTGACCCAATTTTAAAAGCTATAAATAATTGAAAAGACATTGATGGTCATAGATTGAAAGACAGTATGTTTAGAAGTCAATACTATCCAAAGTGATGTATAGATTTAGTACAACTCATATCAAAATGTTAATGATATGTTTTTCAGAAATAAAAAATCTGTTCCCAAATTCCTATGGAATATCAGAGACCTCAAATTGTCAAAATAATATTAAAAAGGAAAAGCAAAGATGGAGGTCTCATGCTTCCTGATTTCCAAATTTGCTATAAAACTGCAATAATAAAAAAAAAATATGACGCAAGCACAAGGTAGAATGATTAGACTGATGGAATAAAATAGCCCAGCAACAAACCCTTGCATATATGATCACTGTTGATAAGGCTACAAAGACCATCAAAAGGGAGAACAACTATCTTTTCAACAAGTGATTATGTGAAAATTGGATGTCCATATGCAGAAGAATAAAGTTATACCCCTACTTTACACCATATACAAAAATTAACTCAAAATGGATCAAATACCTAAACATAAGAACTCAAAATCTAAAACTATTAACATAAGAGTAAATCTTCATGATATTGGATTTGATAATGCTCTCTTGAATATGACACCAAAAGCATAGGCAATAAAAGAAAAACTAGACAAATTGGACTATATAAAATTTTATAAGTTCTGTACATCAAAGTACACAATTGACAGAGTAAAAAGTCAATCCATGGAATGGGAGAAAATATTTGCAAATCATATATCTAATAAGTGGTTAACATCTACAATATACAAAGAACTGTCACAACTCAACAATAACATAACAAACAACCCAATAAAAAATGGGCAGGGACTTAAACAGACATTTTTTCAAAGATATACAAATGCCAGTAATAAAACATGAAAACATGCTTAATATTACTAATCATTAGGGAAATGCAAAGCAAAATCACAATGAGATACCACTTTAAACCCCTTAGGATGGTCACTATAAATATGTGTGTGTGTTTTTAAGAAAACAGAAAATAACAAGTATTGGCAAAGCTGTGAAGAAATTGAAACCTTGTGCATTGTTGGGAATGTAAAATGGTACAGATGCTATGCAAAAGATCATGGCAGTTCCTCAAAAAATTAAAAATAGTAATACTATATGTTCCAGTAATTCCATTTCTGGGTATATATCCAAAATAATCAGAAACTTTATCTTAAAGAGATTTTTTTTTACTTCTTAAATTTTTTTTTATAAATTCAGGGAAGTACATATGCAGGTTTGTTACATGGATATACTGCATATTGGTGAAATCTGGGATTTTAGTTTGCCTATCACCCAACTAGTGAACATTGTATTTAGTAGGTACCTTTTCAACCTTCATCTCCTTCCAAACATCTCCCTTTGTGAAGTCCCCAGTGTCTATTATACCTCTCTGTATGTTTATGTGTACCCATTGTTTAGCTCTCATTTGTTTAGTTCACACAAGTGAGAACATGTGACATTTGATTTTCTAAATCATTTCACTTAGAATAATGGCCTCCAGCTTTATCCATGTTGCTGCAGAAGACATGATTTTATTCTTTTTATGGCTGCATAGTATATTTTATAGTATATTTCTAGTATATACCACATTCTCTTTATCCAGTTGCCCACTGATGGACTCTTATGTTGATTCCACAACTTTAGCTATCGTGAATAGCACTGTGATAAACATATGAGTGGAAATGCCTTTTTGATATAACAATTTCTTTTCCTTTGGATAGGTACTAATTAGTGGGATTTCTGACTGAAATAGTAGTTCCATTTCTAGTTTTCACAGAGATATTTCTATATCCATGTTTGTAGTGCCATTTTTTACAACAGCCAAAATTTCTGACTCAACTGTTCATCAATGGATGAATGGATAAACAAAATGCAGTATATACATACAATGAATATTTTTCAACCTTAAAAAAATAAGGAAACACTGTCATTTGCAACAGTACAAAAGAACATTGAGTACGTTATGTTAAGTAAAATAAGGCAGTCAAAAAAGGACAAATATAGCATGAGTCCACTTATTTGTGGTATCTAGAGTAATCAAATTTACAGAGACAGAAAGTGGGACTCTGGTTCCCAGAGGCTTGGGTGAAGTGAGAATGGAAAGTTATTGTTTAATGGGTACAGAATTTCAGCTTTGTGAGATGAAAATACTTCTGAAGATAGATGGTGCTGATATTTTCACAACAGTGTGAATGTACTTAATGCCTCTGAACTGCCCGCTTAATTAAAATAGTTTATGGTCAATTTTATGTGGTGTGTTTTTTTTAGCACAATACAAAGGGGTTAAGACAATAAACTTTATATTATGCATATTACACCACAATTAATAAAAATAAATAGAAAATGGAGATATTATCTTGTAGGACTTTGAGGTGTTAGTGCTATGACACTTTCAAAACACCTAGCAGAATGTTTAGCTCATGGTGGAAGCTCAGTCATTGTTAGTTGCTTTCACCTTTTCCTCTACCTTGCCTCCCCCATTTTCTCTTTGTATTTTATCAAATAAATTAGGCTCTGCTAAACCTCTTACTTCCCAACAGACTCCTTTCCCCTTCCTTCTGTCCTGTCTTCTTTTTCTTATTTATTTATTTACTGTAGGGAACATCAAGGATTCCTGGGAAAGATGTCTCAACTCTTTTGCCAGGTGGTAAAACCACATTATTTACTTACAAATGCTCCTACAAGT
Source organism: Cheracebus regulus (assembly GCA_963574635.1). Lineage (NCBI taxonomy): Eukaryota > Metazoa > Chordata > Mammalia > Primates > Pitheciidae > Cheracebus > Cheracebus regulus. The sequence continues at coordinate 88,411 of CAUYQU010049841.1, forward strand.
GCACATTCACATATTATGCATGTCAATCAGTGTTAGTCAATCTACAGAGCTGCTGCATATAATTTTGCAAATTATTCACTGCACAATGAAGTCTAGCTCAGATGAATTGGATCAATTTGCCATAGTGTATGATTGAATTTAAGCCGTGCCTATTTCTAATTCATAGAAGGTTGCTGTAAGGATAATTACACATGCCAGCATTAAGCATGTGTAATTAATGCATTTTGGAGTCTTGAGGTTAGACTTGGGCTACTCAATGACCAGAGAAAGGAGAAAGTACCACCTGAGTGAGAAATCTGAATCTTTCCTAAATGGATAAAGTGGAAAGCCTGAGCTAGGAAGCAAATAAGTCATCATGGGACATCATGTGTGTCAATCTGATTTGGTTGGATAATGAGTGTCAGACAGGGGATAGGAGCCCAGAGAGCAGCTTCCTGTATGCCTACTAATTCATGTCATTTAGAAATTAGCTCATTTTCTAAAGAAAGATGAGAGGGCCACAGTTGCCCACCTCAGGGCATGGGTAAAGAGGTCAGAATGAGATTGGAATTGTCACACTCAAGTTCTGACCTTGGGAAAACGACTGCTTTCAGAACTTTTTTGGCCCAGGAGATCCTACCATTCTTTGGATTCAGGAATTAAAATCATCGATCCTTGCAGAAGTAGGAAAAAAATTGCTGTAGGCTTCAGAGATTATGGGAGACAATGGCTCTTGGATTTTAGCTGGAAAGTGACCTTTCTCACTAAGAGCTCTAGACCATGTTTAAGAGGAAGCTTGGTTGGAGAGGCCAGCACAGAACTAGGGGCAAAGTATCTATCTGGGAAAAGAATAATGGAGAGCTTATTAGGACATATTATGGCAACTTGGCTAGTGACAACTTTTGTTGCTCAAGGTTTCTCTAAGATGAGATAGAATATGGTCTGTTTTATCTAGAAAACATGTATCAAGCAAGTCATCCAGATTTGGATATTCAAGCTTGGAAATCTATAGAAGAATTCCTATCATTTGTGCTTTTACTTCTCCTTTTTCCATTTTCTTAGTTATTTAGTACAGCTCTTTAAAAAATAGGCATGGCCACATCTGGACATAATTAGCTGGTTTGAGGGTGAAGTGCATAGTAGGGGTGGAGTGAGTATTATGCCTCAAAAATATAGTGGGTATCTTAACGTTTTCCAACTGAAAAACAGGGTAAGATGCAGGATGTTGGCTAAATGAGGGATCTGAATGTGCTCCTAAGCAAGAGTTCTTAACCTTAGGTCTCTTAATCCCTGACAATGTATGCAAAGTTCTGCTTACATTCTATATGTGAATTTTCGAGGTAGAGATAGAAGAAAATCTACAGCTATCCTTGGATTCAAAGGGCAAAGCACCAATCATCCTCAGAATAGTAGAAAACACCTTTCCAAAAATCTAGAGACCTAGGTACATTGGATAAAAACACTAGATGAGCTTTCTAGATATTTAGATTTTATACTGAGCTGTGCTGCTAGCTTGCTATATGACGCCTTCTGGTTCTCAGGTTACATATCTGTAAAATAAAGAAGCTGAATTACATGGTCTCTCAGTGCCTTTGGAACTCCAAAGATCTGAGTTTGTAAGAATGAATTTCCTTGATTTGCCATACCCTTGAGATGACTCTCTAAATCTAATTTATACAAACGAAGTCTGGTAAGACATTGTTCAGAGTTGTCTCAGCAGCTGAATTTATGGCTTTGCTTTTATACCTCTTAATCCATAATGTCCCATGAAAAAGAAGAAGAAAATGGGGGGACTCGCTTTTTGAACACAGCCTGAGTCTACATGGGGTGACCTCATGGGCTTTAAATCAAACTTACTAGTCACAGTTTAGTGGGATTTTTTTTTTCTGTATTGACTGGTTGAAACACTTGGTGTGGTATAGGCAGACAGCAAGTCTCCAGTCAGTTTCTTCTTCCTTTTCTGGAAGATTTTTCAAGTCTCTTAAGTGTTCAGAGATGGGTGACAAAGTCCTTATCAGTACACATTTGGGTCAATATTATAGTTAAGAAGACCCTGTAGGACAAAGATTGGGCTGAGAGGTAGCTGATAAAATGGAAATAATGTTATTTTCAATCTGCTTCTCACTGTTTCAGACTGTGGCAAAAAATGGGCATGGCATAACAATAAGAGATACAGCATTTGGCTGGCTCACCTCCTGGCTTGCTTTTCTCCTCTGGGGACAAAGGACAAGTGGTTGTATAGCTAGGACATGCCCTGTTTTTTCTCACTTCCTCACTAAATATTAAAAGTCCCTCCTCACTACCACTGGCACTACTCAGCTTCTGATGGGAAATTCTATTATAGAGTGAGGGAAGGGAGTTGATGAACATTTTTCTGCTTCTGAAAGAGATAATCCAGGCTATTGCTTATTCATTAATTAAAAGTTCCTCACTCACTCATCCCACTTCCTATCCAAAAGGCTTTGTATAGAGTTGTGATTACCCAGGTATTTAGGTAAGTGACTTGGCTTTCAAGTGGCATTCCAGGAGTGGCTCATTAATGGGTACTTACTGAATTCCAAACTCTTAAGGATAGAAAGGGGCTAGGATTCATTTAACTATATGTTCAAATTATTCGGACCTTAATATTACTTGGTATTCTGTCTACCAAGAATAAGAGAAGAGGTGCATATTTAGCAGGTGAGTAGGTTCAACCTGTCAGCTTCACTGCTTTGGCATGCTGGGAGATACCAAGCAGTGGCACCTCTCTGTTATCTTTAAACTTTTACCATTTAAATTGTTCTAATAGCTGCTATGAAAATCAGGTCTACAACTCACATGCATGATTATTCTACAAATATTGATTAATTACCTGCTATGTTCCAGAAGTTGTTCCAAAGTGCTGAGATAGAAAAGAGAGTAATAACAATAACTAGCACTGATATAACACTTACTATATGCAGTCACTATTTTGGCTTCTTTGCATGATGTTTTCATATTTTCTTTTCATAACACCATTCTTATCCCCATTTTACAGATGAACAAACTGAAAAACAAAAAAAGTTTAGGTTAAGTAATTTTCTCAAAATTATAAGTTTGTAAGTGATGGAGTAAAGATTGAAATCTAGAGTCCAGTACCAGAACTGGTATTCTTAACCACTGTGCTACCCTGTCATCAAGAAGCTCACATTTTATTTGTGTTTAACAGTAAACATGTTAATAAATCAAAACACAACATTTGTGGTGGTATTTAGGGCAGCACAAAACAAAGCAGGGTAAAGGGAAGAAGAGTGACAAGAGTCATTTGATATTTCTAATAGCTTGATAGAGAAAAGCCTGTCTGAGAAGACGGAATTTCAGCATATCTGAATTAAGTGAGGAAGCTACTCAGGTATTCTAGGTAGAATGAGCAAGAAACATAAATGTCCTGAAACAGGAATTAATATAAGATTTTAGAATTTTAGGAAGGCGTTATGTAAGTGAAATGTAATGAACAGGAGGAGTATGGTAGGAGAGAGAATTTAAGGGGTAAGTACTGAGTCATAAGGGCCTTGCCAGCTATGATAAAGAGTTGAGCTTTTATTTTAAGTATAGTGGAATTAGTGTTTTTGACTGAAGGGGATATATAATCTGATTTAAATTTTATGAAAGATTCCTCTGGCTTCTATGATAACAGACTGTAGGAGGAAAACAGTGGAAGCAGAGGGACCAGAAAAGAGGCTACTCCTGCAGGTGTACAGACCAGAGATGTCAAATTGGCTTAGGGCAGTGGTGGTGGTGGTGAGAGGTGGCAACATCTGAGATACATTTTGAAGGGTAGAGATGATAGGTCTTGCTGATGGATTGTGTATGGAGAGAGAGGGAGGGTTTGCTCTCAGACACCATTAATATATCTCTCTGAGTTTTCTTTTTTCTTTTTTTTCTCTCTGCCCATCTTTATTTTCTCTCTCTTTTTACATCATAAAATAAATTTCTTATTCAGGATACATATGATCATTCATTGCTTAAAATAGTAGTATATTAGAATTATTGTTAAATAAAATAATGCATATATTCTTTTACTTATTCAAAAAGTTTTAGTTAAGTTATTATGTGTTAATTCTAGTTCTAGGCACTCAGAATTCAAGGAAACATAAAATAGCAGTTTCTGACCTCAGGGAGCTCACTGTTTCATCATGCTAAGGGATAAATGCTTTACACATCGTGTAATTTAATCTTTACAAACCACTCTTCCCTGCCCCAACATACACACATGCACACACACACACACACATGCACACACTTTAGGAAAAGCTAACAGTTACTTTCAAGTTTATGTGCTCAACACTTTATATTCATTATCTCTATTTTTCTTAACAGTCTTTCACAATTGGTATTATTGTTTCCCTTTTACTGATGAGATTTTGACTTGCCAAGGATGCACATGTAGTAAAAGATAATCTGCATTTGAATATTAAACATTGACAAGCAGCTTTGTGTGGTTAACAGCTTTGGCTGTATGGTTAGCCAGAACTGAGTTGAAATCCTAGTTTAACCATTTCATCTTGGGCAAGTTCCTTTACCTAAGCATCAGTCTCCTCAAATTATAAACTGGGTAGAGATAAAAATAACTTTCCTCTGTCTTACAGCCTTGCTGTGAATGTTAGATGAGTGAATATGTGAAGTACTGTAGCTCTTAGCATCCCTGTTCCCATTGCCCAGGTTTCTTCAGCTAACAATTAGCCCAGCTCCATTCTAAAGTCTACCTTGGCATGTTTTCCTGTGGTTTCTCTCCTTTGTTAAAGTCTTACTCCTTTCCTGATTTAAACATATTATTTTGCATTTCAGGAAGTGACTTTTTTTCAAATGCCCAACTCTTATTGAATGTTGATTTATAATAAATTGTCATTTGGAGATCCTTTAATTATAGTTCTCTTTGCAGCTTTATTATAAGGGAAGAGTCTAGACTTCATTTGCCCTGTCTTCAGAGTTCATATAATTACTTTGTTTCCTTAAAGGCTGTCTCAAGTTCCTTCACCTTAATGGCCACAATTCAGAGATCCAGCCATAATATTATTTCCATCTCAAATTGATTTCTCACTGCCAGTCATTCCAGCTCCCTAAAATCCTAAAATCTCAGATTTGGAGGAAACCTTAGATGTTATCTAGGATAACTCTCTAATCTTTGCAATCAACATGTTTTCTTCCTCAGATCTTTCTTGCCCCCTTTTAGAATGATATTTGTAAATTTATAAAATAAAATGCTAGCATTAAAAAATACCAATTACATTGAAATACAAAAACATGACATAGCAGTATATGAGTTTGCTTATTAACAAAATTAAAAATAAGATTTTGTGGCAGATCCAAAATATCATGATTTCAAAGTAGAAATTAACATATATAATATGTAAAGAATCTGCAAAAAATGTAATATAAAGTTATCTGTGATTAGTATTAGTGTATTAGTCTGTTCTTACATTGCTAAAAAGAAGTACTTGGCACTGGGTAATTTGTTAATAAAAGAGGTTTAATTTGCTCACAGTTCCACAGTTTGTACAAGAAGCATGGTTGGGGAGGCCTCAGGAAACTTACAACCATGATGGAAGGCAAAGGAAGCAGGCACATCATACATGTCTGGAGCAGTAGAAAGAGATAGTGAAGTGGGAGGTGCTACACACTTTCAAACAATCACATTTCATGAGAACTCTATCACAAGGCAGCATTAGGGGGATGGTGCTAAACCATTAGTAACTACTCCCATGACCCAATCACCTCCCAATAGGCCCCACCACCAATGCTCAGGATCTCAATTCAACATTAGATTTGGGTGGGCACACAGAGCCAAACAATATCATTCCACCCCTGGCCTCACCCAAATCCCATGTCATTATCACATTGCAAAAGACAATTATGCCTTCCCAACAGTCCCCAAAAGACTTAATTTATTCCAGCATTAACTCAGAAGTCTAAGTCCAAAGTCTCATCTGAGACAAGACAAGTCTACTCCACCTATGAGCCTGTGAAATCAAAACCAATTAGTTACTTTCAAGATACAATGAGGGTACAGGCATTGGCTAAATACTCCCATTTCAAAAGGAAGAAATGGGCCAAAACCAAAGGGCTACAGGTCCCATGCAAGTCCGAAATCCAGTAGGGCAATCATTAAATTTTAAAGCTCTAAAATAATCTTTTTTGACTCCATGTCTCACATTCAGGCCATGCTGTTGCAAAGGGTGGGTTTCCAAAGACTTGGGCAGCTCTGGCCCTGTGGCTCTTCAGGGCACAGCCCCCACAGCTGCTTTCATGGACTGCTGTTGAGTGCCTGTGACTTTTCCAACTGCTCGGTGAAAGCTGTTGATGGATCTACCATTCTGGGGTCTGGAACATGGTAGACTTCTACTCACAGCTCCATTAGGCAGTGCTTCAATGGTGACTCTGTGTGGGGGCCTAAACCCCACATTTCTTCTCTTCACTGCCCTGGAAGACGTTCCCCCATAAGGGCTCCACCACTGCAACAGACTTCTGTCTGTACATATGACCATTTCCATACATCCTCTAAAATTTAGGCAGAGGCTCCCGAACCTCAACTCTTTTTTTTTTTTTAATGAAGAGACAGGGTTTCACCATGTTGGCCAGGCAGATCTCAAACTCCTGACCTCAAGTGAGTCGCCCTCCTCGGCCTCCCAAAGTGCTGGAATTACAGGTATGAGCCACTGTGCCCAGCCTCCAAACCTCGACTCTTGTCCTCTGTGCATCCACAGTTTTAATAGTATATGGAAGCAGCCAAGGCTTGGGGCTTGTACCCTCTGAAGCAATGACCCAAGCTGTACCTCCACCCCTTTTAGCTATAGCTGGAGTAGGAGTGGGTGAGATACAGAGCACCATGTCCCAAGGCTTCATAGAGAATCAGGGCCCTGGGCCTGGCCGATGAAATTATTCTTTTCCTATTAGGCCCCCAAACCTGTGATGCGAGAGGCTGACTCAAAGATCTCTGAAATGCCCTGGAGGCGTTTCTCCATTGTCTAGGCTATTAACATTTGGGTTCTTTTTATGTACGCAAATTTCTGAGGCTAGCTTGAATTCTTCTGTAGAAAATGAGTTTTTCTTTTCTACCACATGGCTGGGCTTCAAGTTTTCCAAACTTTTACACTCTGCTTCTTTTTAAAATATGAGTTCCAGTTCAATGTCATTTCTTTGCTTATAAATATAAGTATAGGCTGATAGAAGCAGCCAGACCACTTCTTGTATGTTTTGTTGCTTAGAAATTTCTTCTGCAAATACCCTAGATGATTACTATCAAGTTCAAAGTTCCACAGATCTCTAGGGAAGAGCACAATGCCTTTAACCTTTTTGCTACTGCATAACAAAAGTGACCTTTGCTCCAGTTCTCAATAAGTTCCTCATGTCCTTCTGAGATCACCTCAGCCTGGATTTCATTGTCTATATCACTATCAGCACTTTGGTCACAACAATTGAACAAGTCTCTAGGGAGTTCCAAACTTTCCCGTATCTTCTGGTTTTCTTATGAGCCCTACAAACTGTTCCAGACTCTAAGGATTATCCAGTTCCAAAGCTGCTTCCACATTTTCATGTATCTTTATAGCAATACCCCACTCTCAGTACCAATTGTCTGTATTCGTTTGTTCTTGCACTTCTATAAATAACTACTTGAGAATAGGTAATTTATAACAAAAAGTGGTTTAATTGACTCACAGTTCCACAGGCTCTACAGGAAGCATGGCTTTGGAGGCCTCAGGTCACTTACAATCATAGCAGAAGGCAAAGGGGAAACTCACATCTTACATGGCTGGAGCAAGACGAAGAGAGAGCTGGGGGAGGTGCCACACACTTTTCAACAACAAGTCCTCATGAGAACTCACTCTAACAAGAACAGCAAGAGGGAAATCCACCCACATGATCCAACCACCTCCCACCAGGCCCATCCTCCAACACTGGGAATCACAATTCAACATGAGATTTTGGCAGGGACAGATCCAAACTGTATTAATTGGTGGCAAAATTACAAGTATTATTGTTGTCATTATAATTTGTGGACTATATTCATAATTGAAGAAAATGATAAGTTTTAGTCAGAGTTTAGTACAAAGAAAAGTTTATTTTTTCTATCAAAATTCATGGATTTCTTGAATTTTATTTAAGACACTGGTTTTAGGCACTCTGTATCTGATATGTGATTATATCTATGTTCTTCTTGGCATATAGGGTTTGATTTTTGCTTGAATTCTTCCAGTGAAGGAGAAATTATTACCTAATGAGTAGTGAGTCTCCCATCATTCTATTGCCAAATAACTCAGTTGGGTTGTTCTCTCAGACAACTGTAAGCTGTCTTCCCATAGATTCCTAACATGACCCTTTGTTCATTCTATGGTTTTAGAACTGCCAGCTTTCTCCTACAGAAGACAAACTTTCAGCTGCTGGAAGATAATTCTGCTCCTCCACTTTTCTATTCTAACTAGCCACAGTTCTTTCATCTTTTTTTTTTCAAGGTTGTGAATTTGGAAACTTTGCCTCTTCTGGCTGATCCCTGAATACACTTCTTAATTTGTAATACTCCCCCAGATAAAGCCAGAAACCCCTAGATAATTCCTGGAGATGAAGTGAGAAACAGTCACTATCCCTCATATTATAGATACTCTATGTGATAACACCACTCAAATTCATGTTATTTTGGATACGAGATAGTCACATTTTACCATCATCTCAAAAAAAGAAAAAAAATAGAAATCATAGACTACTTTAATATAAGCAGCAAGTTTGGACACTCCTTGGCCTGACTTTGCATAAAGTTGACCACTGTCTTTAATCTCACCTTCACATGTGAAGAGGTGCATATAAACGGTAATTCCATCATGGGTACAGCTTCTATCCACAAATTCCTTTGAGGAAGCATTAAATACTTTTTTCTTTGTGACAGAGTAATTGCACATCCACAATGGCAAACAAACCAGTTCTTGTTTACATGGTTATGTGATTTTGGAACATAATTCAATAATCTATCAAAAATTGTGTAGTTTTCAATGGTACGTGGTTATTTTTGCCCTTTTCTCTACCTCTTATGTATCTGGCTGCCACCTACTTTACCGAAGAAATCTGCTACTATGAATCAGAGATACCCTCCTGCCAACCTGTCTTGACAAAAATGACATAGTCTTCACTCCTCTATTAGCTCTAATAAGGCCAACTCTCTTCAAATCTCTAACAGTAATAATAATAGTTTAAAATGTATTCAGCTCTTACCATATTTCAGACACAAAGTTAGACATTTCACATACATCACCTCTTATAATTATCACAACAATATTACGAAATGGATACTATTCTTTCACTTTTTAGATGAAGAAACTTAGGCACAGAGAATTTAAGTAACTTATTCAAGATCAAATAGCCATAAAGTGTTTGAGTCGGGATTCAAATTTAGCCAATGTAGCTGCAGAAATCTTATTTTTACCACTACTTTTCTCCATTCCTAGCCCCACACTGCCTTTTCTTTAATATCTGGGGCAGAAATGGATCACTTGGAAAATTAGATAAAGTTCATATTCCCAGGCTGGACCTCAAAAGGCTCTGATTCAGCATATCAGTAATGGGACACAGAAATATGCATTCTTAATAAGCTTCAGACAATCATGATGCACCTGTAAGAAGCCAACATTACAACCCTTCAACCAAGAGAAAGATTGTCTTGAGTTAAACATAACTGTTACCTGCCCACTTGAGCTGAGGCTTCCTTGCAGATGCTCTTTCAATGCAATCCAGCAAATATTTGTTGCTCCCCTATGGAAGTACAAGCTAAATTTTAAAAAGTCTGGCAATTGCACCATGATCTCCAGCCTCCCCTATTCCTTTGTGCCCTAGGTCAGTTATAAAGTGGGAGGAAGAGGAGTCCAAGGTTGAAATGTGAGGAAAAATAATAGGAATGCCCTCTCCTTTCAGTCTTCCTCCAGAGCCCTCTTCACCCTCCAGAGGAAGAAAAAGGGGTTAGGGGGAGGGCATTCTAGAATAAGTTTCACTTGCCCACAAGTGAACTGAAATAAAAGCTTGCCCAAAATAGTCATTTCTCCCGCTTTGATCTTCCCAAGAAATCATTTGTTGAATACTATGTGGTAGGCACATTTAATATACTTCATGTATATTAAACATAATTAATAGTTTAATTCTCACAAAAATCTGTGGTAGGGGAAGGTAAGTAAAATTAGTTTCTCTGTTTTCAAAAAAATGAAATAAACACAGAGAAGTTTAAGGAGCTTGCCCTAAACTACACAGATATGTCATATCAGAGCTGGGCTTTGTTTTTGTTTCATTTCATTTTGTTTCATTTTTTACTCCACAATTTTTTACAATTGCTGAAAGAGATGAATCCTAAAGCATATGAAATACAATGAATCCTTTAAAAGATAATCAACAAGAAATCAATGCCTAGACATATCATAGGGAAACCACATAACACCAAAACAAAGCAACTTTGAACTCAGGCTGGCTAGATCCAAAGTAGGCTATACCAAGCTCCCTTCCTAGCTTAGCTTGTTCAATGACAGAGCTAGAGATGACTTTAGAAATTAGCTAATCCAAGGAGGGTTGAATTATTTCCTCATGGGAAACTTTTCTTTAAATGAAAGCTTCCACAGATAAATACCAGGCTGATTAAGATGATTAGAGTTCCAACAGTCTGTGACTGTGTCTGCCATAACTCAGGCGGGGTTTCTGCATTAAAATCATTTAATAACCAACAACCTAGACTTCTCCATTTGGTAGACAAGTAGACTAACTTTCACAAAGGAGCATAGACTTGCTTAAGGTCATACTATTAATTGGTAGCAGAGCTTGAATTGAAACCTGGGTCCCCTGCTTCTCAATTCAGTGCTTTCTTAAATATACCACTCAGCTTTCTTCAGGCTAGAATCCTTCCAGTATCTCTCATCTTCTAGGTGACAGGGAAGACAATACCTGAGTAACCAACAAGGACTGTAATTGTATATGTTCATTTTGGCTTTTGATTTGCAAATTTGCTTTAGAATAACCTAGTAAATTAGCTGGCATGTCGGTGGCCAGTGCATAAACAGCCGAAGTTTCATGACTTAAAATAACAACTATACTCATTTGCCATGGACTGATGCTGGAGAATCCCTAAAGAGTATGGTACGGTAAATAGAAAAAATATATATGGCTTAGGCAAGAAAGAGAACCTTTTATTATTATCATATACAAGGAATGCTTTGAAATATGGCCTTCTCAGTTTATACTTCAAGTACTCCATGAGTGCCTAAGGTCAAGGAATACACTAGGTGCAAGGAACTTCTATTACTGCAATAAGAAACTGCCACAAACTCAGTGGCTTAAAACAAAATAAATTTATTAATTTTACAGTTCTATAGGTCAGTAGTTTAATATGAATATCACTAGGTTAAAGTCAAGATGTTGGCACAGCCGTGTTAGTTTTGGGGGTCTCTAGAAGAGAATACATTTTTTTTTACCTTTTTCACCTTCTAGAGCCTTTCCATTACCTTGAATCATAGCCCTCTTACTCTGTCTTCAAAGTGAGTAACAGTGTTATACTATCACATTTCTGGTTCTCTGCAGGTGGGAGAGGTTCTCTCCCTTTAAAAATCCATGTCTTTACACTGGGCCTATTTGGATGATCCAGGAGGATCTCCACATCTCAAGGTCCTTAGTAAAACCACATCTGCAAGTTTCTCTTTTCATATAGTGTCATGTTCACAGGTTTTTGGGAATAGTATATGTGCTTCTTTAGGGGGCCATTATCATGCTTACTAAGGAGTCCTTTTGGAGGTTACACTTCAGTGAAGGAAATAGGCCTGCATATACATAATGTTAGCTAATATGAAGTGCTTGAAAATGAGTTACTAATAGTCATAGGTGAGGATGAGGCTTAAGAAAAGCATTATAAAAGGTGTTGAACTTTAACTGAGTTTTGACATATGAAGAGGAAGAGTTCAAAATGGGAGGTAATGAGAGTTAAACATGAAGAAGAGGACTTGGGGACAAATTCTGGATGGTATGCCAAAGAGATAGAAGGCTTCTGAGCAGAAAAGAGATATAGTCAAAGCCACGTTTCTGCAAGATAATTCTGGAAGTACTAAGAAGTCTAGATTGAAGTGGAGAGCAGGAGATGACTTAAGAGACTATAGCAATGGCCCAGGTAGAAATGATGAAGGCCTGGGACAGAAATAATGAGATCTGGAAGTTGTTTGGATGAGGAAAGATAAAAAGAAATAAGAATTGAAGACACACAAGTTTCTGGACTGGGTTACAAGGAGCATGAGCTTGCTGGTACCTGAGATTGGGAACTTACGAATAAGAGCTGATTGTAGAGGCAAATAGTAAGATTGGTTTTTGGTAAGTTGAATTGAAGATGTCCATTGGGCTGTCTTTAAACAGGCAGACTTTCACTTCTTTCTTATTTTTTTCTGGCTGGCTGAATCATAGACACACCACAAATTGTGTCAACCCATCATTAAGGAAGACAGAGTTGGGAGACAGATCCAAGATGGCCGATTAGGAGCAGCTCAGGATTATAGCACCCAGTGAAAGCATGGAGGGTAAGTGGACGCCGCATTTCCAGATGGATTTTTATTGCTCACAGACCAGGAGGTTTCCAGGAGAAGGAGGCCCAAGAGTCACCAGCACAGCTGTTTTGGCTGGCATGGCTCTTTTGGATGCTGCAGCTGTTTTGGCCAGCACAGCTGTTTTGGCTGGTGCAGCTGTTTTGGCTGGTGTGGCGAGTCTCCACACAAAATACATGGGTCCGGGTGCCGTTTTAGCTGGTGATTGGAGCTCCTGGGAGACAGAGTCACCCATTCAACTAACAAAAAAGGGGACTGAAATGGGGAGCCAGGCCAGGAGATTCCCAGGCAAAAAAGCACCACGAATCTCAGCATGGCTGTTTCAGCCAGTGCAGTGGGTTGCCACATGGGAAATCACACAGATCCCAGTGCTCTTCAAACAGGCGACTGGAACATCAGGGAGACAGAGTCACCCATTCAACTAAAAAAAAAGGGGATCTGAGGCAGGGAGCCAGGTGATCAGGCTTGTCTGGTCCCACCCCCCAAAATAAACAGCAATCTGAAACACTCTGGATTGAGAGTTTCACAGGAAGCACAGCTGAACCTGGGACAGTTCAGCTCTGTGGGGGTGGGGCGTCCACCATTACCAAGGCAGTCCACCACTATGGTGGTAGTCTGCCATTGCTGAGGCAGCCCACAATTGCCGAGGCATCCTGCCATTACAGAGAGAGTTCGCCATTACAGAGGTGGACCACCATTGCTGAGGCAGTTCTAACTATACTCATATAAACAGGACTGCAGGGAAGTTCACACGCCAGCTGGGCAGAGCCCATAGCAGCTCGGCAAAGCCTCTTCAGGCAGACAGTGACTAGGTTGCCTCCTAGCTGGGCAGGGCACCCCTGAATAAAGGCAATAGCATGACAGAAACTTATAAATAAAGCCCTAACTTCCTGGGACAGAGCACCCGGAAAAAAAGGGGGGGGATGTTTATGAGTTCTGCTGCAGCAGACTTAAACATACCTGCTCAGCAGCTCTGAATGAACAACAGAGCTCACAGCACAGCACTGGAGCTCCTATAAAGGACAGACTGTCTCCTCAAGTAGCTCCCTGATCCCTGTATATCCAAAGAGTCACCTCATAAAGGAGAGCTCAGACTGACATCTCGCGGGTATTTTCCTGGGAAAAAGATAGCAGAAAAAGAAAGTGGCAGCAACCCTTACTGTTCTGCAGCCACTGCAGGTGATACCCAGGCAAGGAGGGCCTGGAGTGGACCTCAGCAGTCCTACAGCAGAGGAGCCTGAATGTCAGAAGGCAAACTAAGAAACAGAAAGAAATAACTTCATCATCAACAAACTTGATGTCCACTCAGAGATTCAATCCCAAAGTGAACAACTACAAAGATGACAGGTGGATAAATTCACAAAGATGGGAAGAAACCAGTGCAAAAAGGATGAAAACACCGGAAACCAGAAAACCTCTCCTCCTACAAGGGATCGTAACTCCTCACCGGCAAGGGAACAGAGCTTGATGGAAAAGGAGTGTGATAAATTGACAGAAGCAGGCTTCAGAAGGTAGGTAATAAGAAACTTCTCTGAGCTAAAAGAACATCTTCTAACCCAATGCAAAGAAACTGAGAACCTTGAAGAAAGATTTGATGAAATGGTAACGAGAATAAACAACTTAGAGAGGAATATAAGTGAATTCATGGAGCTGAAAGACACAACACGAGAACTTCGAGAAGCATACACAAGTTTCAACAGCTGAATTGACAAGCAGAAGAAAGGATATCAGAGGTGGAAGATGAAATCAATGAAATAAAACGAGAAGTTAAGATTGGAGAAAAAAAGGGTAAAAATGAATGAACAAAGTCTCCAAGAAATATGGAACTATGTGAAAAGACCTAATCTACATTTGATAGGTGTACCTGAATGTGACAGAGAGAATGAATCCAAGCTGGAAAATAGTCTTCAGAATATTATCCACGAAAACTTCCCCAACCTAGCAAGGCAGGCCAATATTCAAGTCCAGGAAATACAGAGAACACCACAAAGATATTCCTCAAGAAGAGCAACCCCAAGGCACATAATCATCACATTCACCAGGGTTGAAATGAAGGAGAAAATGCTAAGGGCAGCCAGAGAGAAGGGTCGGGTTACCCACAAAGGGAAGCCCATCAGACTCACAGCAGATCTCTCAGCAGAAACCCTACAAGCCAGAAGAGAGTGAGGGCCGACATTCAACATCCTTAAAGAAAAGAACTTTCAACCTAGAATTTCATATCCAGCCAAACTAAGCTTCATAAGTGAAGGAAAAATAAAATTTTTTGCGGACAAACAAGTACTCAGAGATTACATCACCACCAGGCCTGCTTTACA